>QMFG01017159.1:0-30589 GCA_003314545.1 Ramaria sp. MG151
ACTCTATGGGATGAGCATCCCTGACAGTTTGAATCACTATCCAAAAAGATGAACTCAAGGCTGTTCACACCCAAAGAGCCATGCAATTTGGAAAATGTTCCAGGAGTTATTGTTGGTCCATTAATCTTTTGCTCATTCACAATTTTCCTACCTCCCTTGTTCTTTGTTTACTATGGCTTTTAACTAGCATACATGTACCTTACCTATTTTCCAACCCTCACAGACTCTTTCCCATTTGCTCTCCCTACCAAACTGTTTGGTATATAGGTAGAGCATTCACATGTATATTCTCTAGTTCAATTATTGTATATCTACTTGATCCCAGGCCAAGCCCTTTTCACCTCCAGGCCTCATGCTATCCATATGTCCCCCACAACCAATCAGCATGAAGTAGGTCTCTATCTCCTTCTGCCACTCATGCCAGTTGGTACCAGTGAGCTTTGGGAGCTGAGGCATAATGGTGCAATCCATGTTGCAAGTGAATGTTGACACAGAAGTTTTCTCTAACATGAAGGTTTTGTTTGACACAAAAATGCAAGTCACAAAAAACAGATCAGGTGTGATCAGGGCCCGTAACCTGTTAAAAATAGAGGTGCAAAAAAGAGTGGTATTGATGCCACAGTGTATGATAACACAAAAATTGCTGTGCATCTAACTACCTCCAGTGCTTAACTGACATCAGACTCAACACCCAGTTGAAATGTTTCAACATCTGGTTCCACTCATTGTTTCTTGAATCTGTTTCTGTCTGCAAATACTACATGTTCTATAATGTCAATCCCCCTTAGATTATTTGATGGTAGTACAATAACTTCTGAAGTAGCAGAATCACCTATCTGCTCCCCCTCTAATGACACCTTTTTAGTGGATTTTTATGTTATGTCACTAGATTCATCTTCTTTGGTAGTTTTCAGAGAAAAACTGGCTCACCCACTACAATCCATCAATTGACTAGGTATTGAAATATGAAATACTGTTATTTACTGGGTATTGAGGGGGCAGAGGGGTGTGACTAGTGATTGATATTAATTCTGGAGTGGGCCAATTAATGAAATACAGGCTTCAGAAGTTCCAGTGTGCTTCTTGGGCAGATCTAAAGTACTTGGCTTCAACTTTAATGTTGCACTGACTCAGTATTCTGTCCTTGTATTTCAGAAGGTTCCAAGGGACTGGAAATCAGAAGTGAGCTACTGAGCTTGACCCATGGATTGTAGAGAGTGCAGAGAGATGAAGAGGCTTATTAGGTGTATTAAGTCAATATCAGGATGGAACTGTGACAGGTAAACTATGGGTTTATATACTATCAAGGTTGGAGATTGGGTTTGGGGAGTGGGATAAGAATAGGATGCATTCAAGCCCAACAAATTTAAGAGGAAAGTTTTCTGTGACCCAGCAACTGGACGCAAAATTCCCAAGGCCAGATACTCTTCCCGAGGATTTTAGAATGTTCTGCAGTTTTCCCAGAACATGACTCTGACAGTATATCCTGCTCAAGGGATGAGTCCATGAGGACCATGGGAATAATTATTCACCATATAAAAGTTAGGCTAAATTATGATTTTGTTTTTTTCCAAGGGTTGCTCCTGACCACGACCACCTGCTATCCATTTAGACTCTCCTCTGGAAATCAAACTCCAGTCAAATTAAACGCTCCCCATTGTGCATGGATCCCCAAAGTTTGGCATTGGGAGTTTGACCAGCGTGACTCTGGCTGAATAGATCGGACGGTAGTTTATCCGCGCTCCCCACTTATTCTGGTGGGTGTTTTCCCCGCAATGCTTCTGTTTCTTCTCGAGTCTCTGGGTAAGGGTTACTGCCCATTCCTTAACTAATGGGCTAAATTGACAGCTGACGTGTTATTGTTCCTTTTAGGGTGTTGGTTCTACTTCATTTCGACTTGTATTTTCGTGAACTCTGAATTAAAGTAGAGAACTGTTACAAAACTTGCAGAGTATGCAAATATGACGAAGTTGGTCAGCAAGGCATCATTCAAGGGTGAAACTGTTTTGAGACGATTTCCATGCAAAAGTTCTCTGTAATGAGTAGCAGTGTGGGCAAGGCAATTAGGTCTAACGGTGGACATTGTAAAGCCAGAAAACGGCCTAAGATATGTGGGAGTTGTTTGTTTATAGTGTGCCGTATGCGTAGATCTGCGTCCAATTCCACATCATTAGCGGGGTCGCATGGAGGATTCGCTGTGTAAAGGAATGGAGGTTGAGAGGAGACAGCAATGGTAATGGCGATATTAGGAGGAAGAGAGGACAGAAGGAGGGATCCTCATCACAGTTGAGTAGCATGGGACAAATACAAGAGGGGAGACGTTGAAAAATGTTGAGAGGTTGGTGACAAAGTGTGACTGGGTACAAAACATTGCAGAAGCAGTGCAATCAGTTCAGTGAAAGGATGGGTGCAAAGCACAAGACCTACGGCGACAACACGCCCTACGCAACTTCCAAGGGAGCCAGAGAAAGCGGTTGCCCAGATGTCACGGAATTCTAGGGGTATCTAACAAGCCTCACTTGGATAATTAGCAAGAATCCACTGACTGTCCGGAGATGAACTTAATTCCTGATCTTCTGGGGAGAAGAGTAGAAACCAGCCTCGCTTGAGATGACGGACTCTGGTTACATCTGGCAGTTAGGAGGATTCAAATTAGGAAGTTGATTTTGCAGTGATGGTGTCTTGGATACGGAGTGCTTTGTCGCCCACGAGCCGGACAACACCCATGTCTTATGGTGATACACCGTTCAATGGCTCGAGCATGCGCTGGCTCTCCCCAGCAGCTGCATTCCGAACTCGGACTGTGTTGTCGTAAGAGGTGTACGCCACATGTGTCCTATCAGCAAAGAATTCATCGGAAGAAACATAAGTCGAGTGTGCCTCTGGTACCCGCTCAATGTCCCTAGTAACTGCATTCCAAATTTGAACTAAAATGTCATGAAAGCCGGACACCACGCCTGTCCAATCAAAATAGAATGAATGTCACGTCTCTTGAATATATCTTCAGCATCCCCCCGGTAGCTGGAGCAAACCTCACAGGACTGTCGTCACCTTGGGGCACGCACATGTTCAAAAGGCATAAGTGACAGTCTTTACTTGCCTCAGAATTTCACACTGTCCACAAGGACATCCACAGCGGTGCCGGTTGACTATTTGGAGGAGAGAAACACGCAATGGTATCCGATACTCGTCAAGTTGTCGTGAAGTCGCGCTTCATGTCGCGCTTCGGATGAGATTTCGTTGATACACAGCTAGTTCCACATATGTAAGACCAGCGTCAGCGGCACCTGCAGAATGCTATGGATGGAGTCCCACCAGAGAGCCGGACTTGTGGGGTGCCTGAGGGGATACCCTCCGTTATCCTCGTTCTCTACGCGTCTAAGGAGGCTCAAGCCTGGGAACGAACTGCGGGGCCATCTTAATTCATTCTTGACCGTTACTCGTCCACAATGACTAGTATATCTCTCAGCCACGCTGCCATTGACACAAGACGGACGCTTGAAGAGAAACCGATTCGCATCCTTACATTGGATGGAGGTGGCGTTCGAAGCCTCTCATCTTTAATTCTCCTGCGTGGTCTCATGGAACGGGTGGCCGTTGCCAGAGACATCTCAAGTCATGATCCTGTCGCTGTCCGGCCATCGGAGTGCTTCGACCTCATTGTTGGAACAGGAACAGGTGGTATCGCCGCCCTTTTCCTTGGTCGTCTCCACATGACGGTGGATGAAGCTATCAATGCGTACCAGGAGGTGGCCAAAACTGCTTTTCAGCCGCCAAATCCATTGTCTCGTGCTTTCCTGTTTCCTATCTCGCGTGCTCTCCAGCCTGCACTGCTATCACAGCAGCTGGAAAAATGTGTTGGCAACATCGTCCATAGCCATCTCCATGATCGAGACGCTACGCTTGCCGATCTAGCAGATGGATGTCGTACTGCTGTGCTGGCTGGCACAACAGCCTCCGTTAATTCTCCGCCTTATGTTTTCCGCTCTTATGCGACCACTGAGCCACCATCTTCCTTTACAGTCCATGAAGTGGCCCGTGCAATTGTCGCAGTCCCCAGAACATCCCTTTCGTTCTCCCTTGGGAATCCTGAAATTGAGTTCGTCAATGCAGGTTTGGTTGGTTACAGCAACCCAGCAGAAGTTAGCATATCGGAAGCGAAAAATAGACTTCACAGCCGTATTGCTTGCCTTGTCTCTTTGGGAACCGGCCTCCAGAACATTGTTCGAATGGACAGCCCATTCAAAAATCTCAGCTTAGCGTTTGAAAGGCTTGTACAGACTTGCGACGCTGTACATGATAGAATGTGCCGAAGTGAGCTGACCATGGACAAGAACTACTTCCGGTTCAATGTCACTCATGGCCTAGAAGACACCGGTACCCAAGATGGGACGCCAATGGACTATAATAGCTTCATCACAGGGATTACTGAAGGATACATGAGGGATGCTCTGGTAGATGCGTCTTTAGATCGTTGTGCGCGAACGTTGATAGGTAAGAATATATAATATGATGTAGGTTATACTAAAGGACGGTCGCAGCCCCGACTTTAGTAGCTGAATTGCGAGAAATCTCTCAAGCAGGGATGAGAACCATCGTTGAGACACTGAAAGAACAGTCAATTATGTTCCCACAGTTGCGGGTAACAGTGGAAGTGATCTCCAATGTTGTTAGCATTGTGGAGGTATGTATTCCGGAGAAAACGGTCCTGTAGGAACAACTTACCTGGTATTTCGACAGAGATTCTCACAGAACGAGGACGAATTGCCTGCCTTGACACGTACACTGGAGAGTATCCTATCCATTTTCCAGCACCACCAGAAGAATAATTCTATGGGCGCTTTGGAAACTCGCTTTAAAGATCTATCGCCGTTCGTGAATACAAGTTAGCTTGTGGAAGCGTAAAACTCACAATAGCACAGGGCTGTCACGAGATTGAGAACTGCGCTTGACGATTTTGAAAAGCATGGCGTCTTAAGACGTCTGGCTAATGGTTATACCGATGTGGGTATAATTACACAGCTCATCAGCTACCTCGAGGCTCTTTTGGGCATGTTCCAGGTAAGTCCATTCACAATCTATACGGTATATGCTCGATGACTTATCTCGCCGTAGACAGGTACAGGACTTATTACGCAAGCAAACACGGAAGAGATCAAGGCGAAAATGGTAGAGATGGATGCAACGATGGAAAGGATTATGGTAAGGAAAGAATTTCTGCAGGTAATGCCTTTCCCATAAGATGTAGTTCGTGGTGATGCTGAAACGTCATGTTAGAGGCTGGAATCGGATGAGAGGAATCTTGGTAAGCTATCTGTGATGACACGACTGTGGAATAAAGTGCGAATGACTTTACTTCTTAGAACGTCTCAAACCTGCTGAACGGGCGTCTTATCACGTGCGCATTGGCGCGCAAGGCAAACAAGTTCGCGGGTGCATGGAGAACACGCGGGTGCAGATCTTGGCAGATCTCGTAGCATGGGCGCAGGATGATTCGGCTCCAAAGGTCTATTGGCTGAACGGGCACCTGGGAACAGGAAAGACCAGCATCGCTCACACTCTCAGCGAGCGGCTGGATGTAAAGCAGATGCTTGGAGCGAGTTTCTTCTGCTCTCGCTCAACGTTAAGAGATGCACGCCGAATCATCCCCACAATTGCGAGTATGTTTTCCCGTATTAATCCTAAGATCCGATCAGCAATCTGCGATGTTCTCGAAAGAAATCCCGATGTGGCCGATCTTCCCTCTCTTCTTGAGCAGTTCAAATTGCTCATCGTAGAACCCATCAAGCGGGTCATTGGTAACAACATCCAAATTTATAAAATTATCATCATAGATGCCCTCGATGAATGCACTTCACTTCTCGATGAAGGGTCCTCTCAGGCGACGGTGGAATCATTAATTGGGGTCATCCTCAACGGTGTAACGGACATTCCTCTCAAATTCTTCGTTGCTAGCAGACCTGAGGATTGGATCAGGAATGCTTTTAGTCACAGAGATGCGTCTTTCCTCCGAGTATTCTCTCTTCACGACGTCGCTAAACCCAACGTGGAGCGTGACATTGAAGTATATCTTAGATCCTCATTCTCTGAAATCGCAAAGGGTCGCGGATACTCTCAGCGCGGCTCTGACTGGCCACCCGAACAGGAGCTCATGACACTCCTAGCACGATCAGATGGACTATTCATTTATGCTGCGACCGCTGTGCGGTACATCGGTGCATCAGGTGTCAATCCCCGGCTGCGTCTGACGAGGGTTGTGCAGCCCGGGCCCGCGTCTGTTGTCCAGGCGAGAACCATCGACAACCTCTATGACATGGTTATGGATCAGGCATTTGATGATCTTGATGATATGGAATGCATTTTGAGGCAGAATGTCCTCGCATCAGTGGTCCTGCTACAAACCCCGCTGTCCGTGGCTGGCATTGCCCCTTTGCTAGACATGTCGAATGAGCAAGCTGAAGCTGACCTATCGCGATTTCATTCGGTGATTCATGTCCCCTCCGCGAATGATGGACACGTTTCCATCTTTCACGCCTCATTCCGCGAGTATATCGTTGACTCGGGTCGGTGCAAGCACCATTGGGTGGATGCGTGGAGAGGTCACCAAATGCTGACCGCCAGGTGCCTCCAGCTGTTGAACAAGACACTTCGGAGGAACATTTGTAACTTGTCCGAGGACACGATAGGCACACTTCCCCACCGTATCACGGATCCCAGCGTCATCCCGGAGGCTCTCCGATACTCTTGCTTGCATTGGGTGTTTCACCTTGCGAATACTCTTGCAAATCCTCCTGCAGACGTTGCGCAAACACTTGAGCACCTACGCACATTCGCGGATGAACATATACTGCACTGGTTTGAGTGCCTGAGTGCATCTGGTGAGCTTGAGTCTGGGTTGAAATCTCTTGTCAACGCGAACCAAGCTATCTCTGTGAGTGCGCAGGTTAGAGAAAGGTTTTAGCTAATGGCTGCTTTTGCAGAAATACTCTGCGACGCATCCCGAATACAGGCCCATTGAGTTATTATTTGAGGACGCTCGTCGATGCCTGCAGATGAGCTTCGATGCCATCAAACATCACTGCCTCAATACGTACCGTTCTGGGTTGATCTGGATTCCAAGAGGATCACTTATACGTAGGATGTACGGTGGGTCGATAGGTAAGGTTCCTCGGGTGGTGACGGGCCTGGACGAGTCGTGGGGAGCTTTTCAACACGTCATGTCTCATCCTCGAGAAGTAGACTCCGTTGCTTTTTCCCCGGATGGGACACGGGTGGTGTCCGGCGGTGCGGATCCGTCAGTCCGGATCTGGAATGCTGCTACTGGGGGGATAGAGCGCACATTGGAAGGTCATTCAGATGGCGTGATGTCTGTTGCTTTTTCACGTGATGGGACACTCATCGTGTCCGGCTCGTGGGATAAGTCAGTCCGGATCTGGAATGCCGCCACTGGGGACATAGAACGAATTCTAGAGGGACATTCACTCTGGGTGGAGTCTATTGCATTCTCTCCAGATGGGACACGCGTGGTGTCTGGCTCAGCAGACAACTCAGCCCGAATCTGGAATGTAGCTACCGGGGACATAGAACGAATACTGGAGGGACATTCAGACTGGGTGTCTTCTGTGGCATTCTCTCCAGATGGGACACGCGTGGTGTCTGGCTCGGGAGACAAGGCAGTCCGACTCTGGAATGCGATTACCGGGGAGACACAGCGCATACTCGAGGGTCATTCGGATAGGGTAATATCTGTCGTATTCTCTCCAGATGGAACACGTGTCGCGTCCGGCTCGTGGGATAATTCAGTCCGGATTTGGAATATCATTACCGGGGAGATCGAGCGCATACTTGAGGGGCATTCGAATATGGTAATATCTGTCGTATTCTCTCCAGATGGGACACGCGTGGTGTCCGGTTCCCACGACCGCACAGTCCTGATATGGAATGTCGCTACTGGGGAGATCGAGCGCATACTCAAGGAGCATTCGAGTCAGGTGAATTCTGTTGCATTCTCTCCAGATGGAACACGTGTCGCGTCCGGCTCTTCCGACAACACAGTACGGATTTGGAATATCATTACCGGAGAGATTGAGTGCGCCTCGGAAGAACATTTAGGCGAGGTGTCCGGATCAAATGATGGTTCAGCCCAGAATTGTAATCCACCTACCGGGGACATAGAACGAATACTGGAGGGACATTCACTCTGGGTGGAGTCTATTGCATTCTCTCCAGATGGGACACGCGTGGTGTCTGGCTCGGAAGACAACTCAGCCCGAATCTGGAATGCAGCTACCGGAGACATAGAACGAATACTGGAGGGACATTCAGACTGGGTGACTTCTGTGGCATACTCTCCAGATGGGACACGCGTGGTGTCCGGCTCGTACGACAAGTCAGTCCGAATTTGGAATGCAGCTACCGGGGACACACAGCGCATACTGGAGGGACATTCGAATTGGGTAAATTCCGTTGCTTTTTCAGGTGATGGGACATGTGTGGTGTCAGGCTCGGATGACAAGTCAGTCCGACTCTGGAATGCGATTACCGGGGATACACAGCGCATACTCGAGGGTCATTCGTCTGGGGTATCATCCGCCGTATTCTCTCAAGACGGGACAAGCGTCGTGTCTGGCTTGTACGACAGCACAATCTGGATATGGAATGCCGCTACTGGGGAGATTGAGCGCATACTCAAGGGGCATCTGAGTTGGGTGAATTCCGTTGCAATCTCTCCAGATGGGATACATGTCGTTTCCGGCTCGCGCGACGACAACACAGTCCGTATCTGGGATACCCTCACCGACGAATCAATTTCATTATCTGGATCTGAATCCTGCCAATTACCAGATGGAACCATAGTCCGCCATTTCCTGCCAGGGTGGTTTCGACTCTTCTCCAGAAAAGATCAGGAAATATATTATTCTCCGGATAGGGAGTGGATCCTTACCGACTCGCCAAGTGAGGTTTGTTGGTTACCCCCAGAATTGCGTGATATTACGGCAGCTGCTTTCTCTGGCTTGAAGGTGTGCCTTGGATATCACTCAGGGCGAGTTGTCATCGTAGATTTTTCCCCCCTCCACCCGCCGAACTAGTTGCACTGCTTCCTCGAAATTCAGTTTTCAGTCACCATCAGCCTCGGGTGCAGCCACAGACCTCTCAAACATTTCCATGTCTTTCAACATCTCCCCTCTTAGACGCTATAATTCTGATTCAAGGATCTCTCCTTCTGACCTCTCTTCCTTCTAATATTGCTATTATCACCGCCGTCTCCCCTCGACGTCCGCCCTTTTACACGGCCGACCCACCAATCTATGCATGGGACACACTGTAAATGAACATCTCCCACACATAGTATATCCCCCTTCCTCCCTTCCTCCTGTACGCTCTCTCCCTCACTCCTCGCACCCAAATCACATGAACGACACTCGTAGGCGGTCCACTGACTCCCGTCTCCTTTCGCATCAATAGCCTCGTTCGCAACCGTTTTCTGGATTTATAATCCGCTACTTGATGTTAATACCCACCACCGTTAGACCCAGTTTGCATTGCTCAACCGCCACTCGTTATAGAGAACTTCTTTACGGACGACCGTCTCGAAGCATTCTCACCCTCGAATGATGCCTTGCAATTGTACTTGCATATGCCGCAATGTTTGTAACCATTTACTTCTTTAATTCAGAGTTAAATGCATACATAAAACACAAACTCAAAAAAGCAAAACCTACAACCCCGAAAGGGACACTAAGCATGTCAGGTTTAGCCATTAGTCAAGACATGGGCGGTCGCGATAGCACCCGTGAAGCCTTACCCAGAGACAACACAAGCATTTGGGGTTCTGTTACAAGCCCAGATTCAAATTGTGCAATTGCTTCGGGGTCGGTCACCAACTCTGAGATGCTTCTCCCTGTTAAGAGGATGAGAACAGCAGACGGAAACTTTAACAAGGACAAATATTCATTATCATTCATTTCATTTTATGTTATTATCTCGGACCATTTTCATAAATTAATATGTTGCAGCTATCAAAGGCCGGGGACACACATGAGAGCAATATCACACATCAACACTCCACGTTCAGTATGTGCCACAAGCCTCTCACGGGTCCCGAACAATACTACAAGCTGAAAACCTGCATACACTCACCCGAAGAAACCCGAGACGATCGCGATGCACATGAAAGCACGGATAAGATCTAATAAGAAATGAAATGATAATATTTTTATGTGGATTTTGTATTTATTTGAATTTTATTTGATGTTTTGTTCGAGTTTCTTGAACGCGCACAATAGACGCTGATTTTGTAATCTAGGCGAAAATGTATTAAGATGCGGGGGATACGCTGATGCGGATGCAAACTGTCAGCGCTTAAAGATCACGTACTGTAACGCGAGCTTTGTAGATAGAGATAGGGCTTCAACTTAAACAAAATTGAAGCAAATATTGGGTTCAATATGCCTTAAATCGAAAGCAAATGGACAGTGACGATTTGCTAGCAGTAAAGCGGTTGCAGAGATATGAAGCAAGAGATCCAGAATATAGGGAACTTTGTGTATATTTACTGCCTTAGGTTATAGTGAGAACTAGAAGCATATTTATGCAAAACAGTAGCTAGGGTGAGTCTCTTGTGGATGAATGAAAAATATGAGGGTGATGGAGAGGTTCTGGGGTTGGAATCTACATGAGGGGAGAAATGCACAAATATGGAACTAATTACTGTCTAAAATATCTGAAACTGATCTTTAACCTTTGAGAACTACAAATCATGCAATCTACAATTTATTCTGAGTTAAAAGAACAAGAAAAATGAAAGGAATATTTCTGAAACTCCATTCAAAGCTTCAGGCGCTTGCCCTAAATAAAATAGAAGTGTTCGGGCTTCCATTGTGGATCAGCAACGATAGGGGTGTATGGAAATGGTTTTCCGATCACTATATTGATTTTTGGTAGCATTTTGAAGTCACATAGTTGCCAATTGATGGCTATATTAGCCCGTTGGTGTCTGAACATGTGCGTACATTCATTTGTGCTTGATTGTGCTTGGGTGTCAGAATCAAATTATCAAAGAGAAGTGTTATGAATGAATGTATTGTTAGCAATAACGTTAGAAAATGTTTTCACATAAGAAGGATGGTATTTGAAAGTGAAGGGTAATCCTCCAGTAAAAGCGAAGGGCTTTCAGAATGTTTGCGAAGAAGTGCATAATTCCGAAGAGATAGATATTCCGAAAGAATTCTATCTCGTGGATTGGATGAACCGTGTAGTTCATGCCGATCACACCCAATGAGATTACATTCTTTCTGTCAGGGGACAACCGGTTTATTCCCTTTTTCCTCTCTTTTTCCCCTTTTTCCCTTTTCCCCCTTTCCTTTTTCCCTCCTTTTCCCCTATTTCCTTTTATACTAGATCTATCCTATCTCTAGTATTATGTCCTTCGCCTCCCTTTTTCTCTATTTTACCCTAGTGCTAGTTACACCTTTGTTTGCTCTTGTTTGACCACCAGTAGCTATATAGTTAGTCGCTTAGGTAAGGGAATCCTCACCCTTTTCTCTTTGGATTTCCCTTACCAGGTATGTGTCTCGCTACTGTAGTTACTCTTTGATTTTTATATAACTTTGGATTTCCCTTACCAGCCTAGAGTGAGTCCCTGTGGGTAGCTTGGGGTTCGAGTCCCTTTGCAGGCCTAGGCAGGATGCTGACAGGGTAGTATCCCCTGCAGTATGCCTGCCAGCAGGCATATCCCAGGTAAGGTGAGGTTGCCCTTACACTTTCGAAGTGTAATCAAATCCAAATTAATAAGTTTTATAGGACTTACTTCGAAATGAAGTTGTTCTTTTCGATTGTTCACAACAAATTGTTAAGCCAAGTAGATCAATCAAGTAGATGTGCAATAATTGAACTAAGGAATATACATGCGAATGTGCCACTTATATACTGGGACGTTCGGAGGCAAGAGCGAATGGGGAGTAGTCCGTTAAGGATCGGAAAAGTAGCTAAGGTACATGTATGCTAATCAATGACCATAGAAAATAGAGAACAAGGGTGGGGTGAAAATTGTGAATGGGAAAAGGGTTTAACGAACTAGGAATAAATCCTGAAACCTGTTTCCAAATCGTATGTCGTTTCGGGTAGACGAACTCTTGTTTCACTTCCTTAAACGATGGCCCTGAGTGTCGGGGATGAACGCGTCCACATATTGAATCGTATGTGTTGTCACCATAAGCTTTTAGAAGCATAGAATTGACCCTGCTATTGAGTTCCTAGAAATAGATGGGGATAGTGATGGGGATAGTGTAGATGCTTCTTTTCTGAGGAAAGGCTAATAATAGAATCTGATCTCTTGGTTGGGTCCTTGTGATGTTGCTAGGACGATTCAAGGTGTTAAGGGTGACGAAGTGTTGAACGGTTCATGTGTGACGAGTTTTCCGATGATTCGGGTTCCGAAGAGTCAATTCGGAAACGTGATGTTTGGGTGGTTCGGAAGGCGGAATAGACCATAAATCATGATCATGACATCGGGGTTGCTTGGTCGGTTGAATCTAAAAATATAAACAAAAATGTTCTAAGGCTGAAAGCCTTGAATTGAGCTGGGTGTTGTTTTTGTAGTTATTTTTCTTTCCTATCCTCTGCTAGGTGGCTCTGCTGATCCATCAGAGTGATTACATAATCTGATGCTCGCAAGATAAATAATAATAACAGCCATTAGAGCAAATTCAAGTTGACCATCAACAATCCATTGGACAGCATCAGTGTCTTGGTCATTAGATTGTGCGATCGCAGCAGTGAGTCCTTCATGAATGTCTTCATATGCACCTTTAGGTTTCCTCACTCAACGTCCTATTCCAAGCTCTACAGTCAGGCATCGTCAGGAGGTGGCTCTGGTGCTTGTTCCTCTATATCGGTCTCTGTAGAGGTAATTCTGAGATTTTGGAGTGAAGACTCAGACTGCTCACCAGTTTCAGGAGCTGTGAGTGGGTGAGATTGAGGTAATTGGATGACCTTTTTGTTATTATTTATCTATCTACTGCGCAAACATCACATTATGTAATCTACTGATGCATCAGTAGCGCTGCCTAGAATAAAAACACAAAAACAACATAAAAATGTTATTAATGTCAACTCAAAGCCTCAGGCTTTAGAGTATACTTTGTTTACATTTTCAGGGTCATTTGGCGATCGATCCCCGAGGCTACGCAAGGACAAATGTGCGCATATATGCACTTCAGACATGAACGGGCTCAAATAGCCACCGATCGAGCCCCACATGGCTCTGAAACACTTCCAAACACGTATACGACAATACAACTTCTATTTCCACTCACCCCTATCGTCACCAATCCCCGAATGAAGCCGATCGCTTCAATTTCATTTAAACAAGCGCCCGGAGCTTCGAAATGGAGTTTCACAATTTTTCTTCATCTATTTTCTTGCTCTTTTGATTGAGTATGTTAGTTAATTGCATGATCTATAATTCCCATAGCATCCAGATCGGTTTCAGATGCTTCAGACAATTCCTAGTACATTTTTGTGCATTCCGCCCCTCATGTAGACTGCAACCTGTTAAGCACTGAATCGGGGCGGAGGCAGAGTTAGGTTCGGGGCTCAAAGTAGAGCCGACCGAGGTTCTGGGTCAGGTTGCTGAGGGGGCCGAGGCTCGGCAAGCAGGTCGAGTGGGACTTGGCTTCAGCTTATGTGCTGCGCCAGCTCAGAGTCCTGTCCTGTATTTTGGATGAGGCCCGAGGTCACCCAAAGTTCGGGTGTGACCTTGACGAAGGGAGCGAAGGAACGTAAAGATTAAACAAGATGTATTGGGGTATCTTAGTCGATATCAGAACTGATTGTCATGTACATGGATGTGTGGTTTATATACGAGAAGGTTTGGGGATCAGTGACTGAATGACTGAAGTCAGGGTTGTAAGCTACGAAGGGAAGGATCAAATGTGGAGTATGAATAGGTGAAACATGATGGTCGGGGGTTTGGGGGTTTGGGCCCGGAGGCCCAAGGTCTCAGGAATTGGTCGGGAACGGTTTCTGACAGTACCCCCCTCTTAAGGCTGAACCCATGAAGCCTTTTAGGTAATTTTTTATGTGTCAGGGACTGAGGTCACGTGACACGTTCAGGTTGTTCGAAATATAAAAGCCACAGGGGGTGGGCGACTGGTAGTAAGTGCTTTCCCAAAACCAAACCTCACTATGTCCTCTACACCCGCCCCTGAGACAACTGCGGAAAGGCGTGCTCGCCTGCTGTGCGAGATGCAAGAACTCGAGCTTGCTGAAAAGGAAGAGGCCTGTAAGAAGGCCGAGCAGGAGGAGCAGGAGTGAGTGGAGAAACTTGCTTGGGAGAAGGTGAAGGTGGAGAGGGAGGCCCGCGAGAAGGCTGAGGCCAAGGCCAAGCAAAAAGCCGTGGCTGAGGCAAAGAAGAAGGCCGAGGCCAAGCAAAAGGCTGAGGCTGAGGCCAAGAAAAAGGCTGAAGCAAAGAAGCAGGCTGAGGCTGAGAAGAGGAAGCAGGCCGAGATGAAGGAGAGGGCAAAGGTTGTGCCCGAGTGATCGGTCTGAAGTGTGGCTGAGAACGAGGATGGGGAGTCCGGGGTGACCGAGAACGTGGTGAGCGCGAGTGGGGTGAGTAGGGTTCGTTTGGTGCCAGTGAGTGACTTCAAATTTTTTTTTTCATTAGTTTGGTGTTAATGATAAGTTTAGAAGTCCAGTATCCCCTGTCTTCCCTGCGGGCGTTGAGGGGAGCGATGTAAGCTTGGGGCCTCCGGTGCCTCGTGCGTTCAGTGTTGGGAGCGGAAGGTGGCCTGCACTTGGCCTGGAGAAGCTGGGAAGGAGAAGGTGCCGAGGGCACTGAAGAGGCCGAGGTCCAAGAGTTCGGAGGCTGAGAGCACGGACACAGCCCAGCTGTCAAAAAGGGCAAAGACGACTGCGGTATCGGGTCCTCAGTCGTGCCGAGTGACTGAGGCCGCGTTTTCACAGGCGACCGATGCCTGGGAGGAGTCCGACCGGTTGCAGAAACAGGAGGTAGCGGCACTTTGGTCGATAGCCGAAGCTTCGACTCGGAGGGCTTGGGTGGCTGAGAGGCGGGCAGATGTGGCTGAGAGGTTGGCAGACATGGCCAAGGCGATGGCCATAAATCTTTGGCATATCGCTGAAGATGTTAAGAGGATTGTGGGGCTGAGGCTGGAGACAGGATCAAAGGCCTCGGATACTTCGGGGGATGGGGCCGAGCCGCGAGTGGTGGACATTGAGCTTTGGGTGGATCGAGGGACTGAGGGGCAGGCTTCGGGGGTTTGGGAGGGTTTGGAGGGGCAAGTGGAGACCGAGGTTCAGGTGGATGAGGGGAAAGAGAAGGAGAGGGAGGAAGAGACTTTGGAGTAGGTGTAGTTGTAACTAGGAAATAATAATAATATTTTTTTTTTCATTTTTGGTGTGAATTCGGTTCGGATTCGGGTTCGGGTATATGTAAGTAAGAAGGACTTAAGAAAGAGAGGATAAAGTTTGGGTTCGGGTGTTTGGATGTTCGGGTGTACATAGTTGTTTTGTTATGATGAAGGGATAGATTTTTTTTTTTTTGAATATACCTAAGAGAGAGATCATGTGAGAAAAAGAAAAAAATGAGGGTTCGGGTTATGGGTTCCAAGGTCCGGGTTTGGCGGAGTAGGCAGAGTGGAACTCGGTCACAATTTTGGACGCATGTCCGAGTTCGGTTGTGAGGATCCACGATGTTTCTTCGTCGGTACCTTCGTAACCGGCCCATCGGACTAGGTATAGGAGGTTGCAGGGTCTTCAATGCTTGTTCAGCTTGGAGTCGAGGATGTTGGATACCTTGTACTCAGGTTCGTTGTCGATTTCGATGGGCGGTGGCAGAGGTTCGGTTCGGTTGGGGAAGGTGTTCAGGACCGAGGGTTCGAGCATCGAGACCTGGAAGATGGGGTGAACTGCACGCATGCTGTCCGGAAGCCGCAAGGTGTACGAGTGTGAGCTGGGTTGGCCGAGGACTTCGAAGGAGCCGAGGTACTTTTTGGCTAGCTTCTTCAAGGGTCGGGTTGTGTGGAAGAATTGTGCTTTGACAAAAACATGGGAACCGATCGGGAGCTCAGGGGCCAGGTGTCTTCGGGGGTCGGCCGAGACCTGGTAGCTGTCAGAATTCAATTATCAAAGATAAATGTTATGGACAAATGTATTGTTAGCAATAACATTAGAAAATGTTTCCACATAAAGAAGATGGTGTTTGAAAGTGAAAGGCAATCCTACAGTAAAAGCGAAGGGCTTTCGGAATGTTTGCGAAGAAGTGCATGATTCCAAAGAGATAGATATTCCGAAAGGATTCTATCTCGTGGATCGGATGAACCGTATAGTTCATGCCGATCACACCCAGTATGATTACATTCTTTTGAAGTATAATCAAATCTAAAGTGATAAGTTTTATAGGACTTACTTCGAAATGTAGTTGTTCTTTTTGATTGTTCACGACGAATTGTTGAGTCAAGCAGATCAATCAAGTAGACGTGCAATAATTGAACTAAAGAACATACATGTGAATGTGCTACTTATATACTGGGACATTCGGAGGCAAGGGTGAATGGGGAGTAGTCCGTTAAGGATCGGAAAAATAGCCAAAGTACATGTATGCTAGTTAATGACCATAGAAAATAGAGAACCAGGGTGGGGTGAAAATTGTGAATGGGAAAAGGGTTTAACGAACTAGGAATAAATCCTGAAACCTGTTTCCAAATCATATGTCGTTTCAGGTAAACGAACTCTTGTTTCACCTCCTTAAACGATGGCCCTGAGTGTCGGGGATGAACGCGTCCACATATTGAATCGTATGTGTTGTCACCATAAGCTTTTAGAAGCATAGAATTGACCCTGCTATTGAGTTCCTAGAAATAGATGGGGATAGTGATGGGGATAGTGTAGATGCTTCTTTTCTGAGGAAAGGCTAATAATAGAATCTGATCTCTTGGTTGGGTCCTTGTGATGTTGCTAGGACGATTCAAGGTGTTAGGGGTGACGAAGTGTTGGATGGTTCATGTGTGACAAGTCTGCCGATGATTTGGGTTCCGAAGAGTTGATTCGGAAACGTGATGTTCGGGTGGTTTGGAAGGCGGAACAGATCATAAATCATGATTGTGACAGTAGCAAGATTGAGCCAGTTTGATTTGCTCTTTCAGTACCTGGTGTAGTTGGTCTAAGTCGATCGCAAAGTCTCAGGCCCAAGAGGAGGCAAGGTCTCGGTTGGGGTGGACCGAGATGTTCAGGTGGTATCCCTTGTTCGCAAAGAATGGTGATGTTATTTTACTATCTATTTTACCGCACGAACATTACATTACATAATATACTGATGCATCAGTAGCGCCGCAAGAATAAAAACAATAAAAAACCATAAAAACAACTACTAATGAGAATCCAAGGCCTTGGGCCTTAGGATATGATCTGTTTATATTTTTAGGACTACTCGGCCAACGATCCCCGGCCTATGCAGGGACGAACGTGCACATATATGCGCTTCAGACATGAACGGGCTCCAATAGCCACCGATCGAGCCCCGCGTGGCTTTGAAACACATCTATCTACTATTACGACACTCCCACTTCCATTCCTGATCACCCCTATCGTCGCCGATCCACAAACGAAGCCGATCGCCTTGATTTCATTCAAACAAGCGCCCAGAGCTTTGAAATGGAGTTTCAGGATTTTCTCTCAATATTTTTCTTGTTCTTTTGACTCAGTATAGTAGTGAAACACATGATCCACATTTCCTACCACACCACGATCAGTTTCAGATGTTTTACACATGTCTTTAGTAATATTTTGTGCATTTTGCCCCTCATGTAGACTGCAACCCCAGAATCGCTCCATCACCCCAGTATTCTTCTTGGAAACACAAAGGACTATTATTAGCTAGCTCTCAGTATAAATACGCTTGTAAATTTCTCCAGAATCCAAGGCAGTATAACCTCCACACTCTCAGAACTATCTCCACATCTTTGCTTGATATCTCAACATCGCTTGCTCTGTTAACAAATCGTCACTGGCCGTTCGTCATCATTTCAAGCATTCTATTGAATCCAGTATTTGTCTCAAAACCGTTAAGTTACGGTTATCTCTCTATTTACAGCTCGTGTCACCGTACGCGAACTTGAAGCGCTGACATTTGATTCCGCATCAGCGCATCCCCCACGCTAGAATTCACACACCGCTTAGATTATCTCATAGGCACTTAAAAGCCGCCTCAAGCAAACTTGAACAAAAACATCAAAACATCTCAAATAAATTTAAATAAAATAGATAAAAATTTCCTTTTCATTTCTTATTAGGTGATACACCCGTCATGGCACTCGGGGCATTGTTGTAAGCGAATTCAGCAAGTGGAAGTAGGTCTGCCCAATTGTTCTGTTGGTAGTTACTATACACTCGGAGATATTGTTCCAACGTTTGGTTAGTAGGTTCGGTCTGACCATCACCCTTGGGGTGATAACCCAAGGTGAAGTGAAGTGTCATGTCTAAGGCTTTACCCAATGAACTTACATGCAAGGGTACGCCGTGTTTTGAGAAGACATGTAGGACGAAGAGCTTCGCGAGGTTGGCCAAGGTGACTGTGTCGTGTGTTGGAATAAATATCACTTGTTTTGTTAGTCGGTCGACTACTACCAGTATTGCAGTGTAGCTGGCGGACCGAGGCAGCTGTTTGATGAAGTCCATGGATATTGAGTTCCAGGGCTGTTCGGGGATCGGGAGCTGTTTGAGGAAGCCATAGGGCTTGTGACGTTGGGGTTTGGAGCGTGAGCACGTGGTGCAGGACTTGCAGAATTCGTTGACCGAGGTTCGGAGTCCGGGCCACGTGTATTCGCACCTGATTGAGGATAGAGTCTTGTTCTGACCAAAGTGTCCCACGAGTATGTGATTGTGTTTGTACTGTAGTACTCGGAGCCGAAGGTCGTCGGCCTCGGGGACATATATTCGGTCATCGTGTTTCAAGAATCTGTCTTCGGATCGCATCCATCTCGGGTCGGAGGTGTTGCTGAGGTGTTTTATAGCCTCGGGGTCTGCGGACAGGTGAGCTTTAATATCAGCGTGAAGTTTTTCGAAGTCTATGATGAGGCTTGCACAAAGCGAGGGCAGGATCAAGGACGTAGCTTGGAGTGACTTGGTGATCTGTTGAGTCGTGAAGATCGGCCGAAGGTTCTGTGGGTTGATTGTCGCGTAGTCGTTACCCCCCTCTTTAAGGTAGACGTCCCATCGTCTAGTTAGGGCATCGGGTTTCGCACCTAATAAGAAAATAGAAAGGAAATTTTTATCTATTTTATTTGAATTTATTTGAACTGTTTTTGATGTTTTCCTTCAAGTTTGCTTGAGGTGGCTTTTAAGTGCCTAAGAGATAATCTAAGCGGTGTATGAATTCTAGCGCGGGGGATGCGCTGATGCGGGATCAAATGTCAGCGCTTAAAGTTCGCGTACAGTGACGCGACTTGTAGATAGAAAGATAACTTCAACTTAGCGGTTTTGGGATAAGTACTGAGTTGAATAGATTGCTTGAAATGATGACGAACTGCCAGTGACAATTCATTAACAGAACAAGCGATGGAGAGATATCAAGCAAACAGATAGAGAATATGCTGAGAGTGTGGAGGTTATACTGCCTTGGATTTTGGAGAAATTTACAAGCGTACTTATAGTGAGAGCTAGCTAATAATAGTCCTTTGTGTTTCCAAGAAGAATATTGGGGTGATGGAGTGGTTCTGGGGTTGCAGTCTACATGAGGGACAAAATGCACAAAATAGTACTAAAGACATGTTTAAAACTTCTGAAACAGATCATGGTGTGGTAGAAAATGTGGATCATGTGTTTCACTACTATACTGAGCCAAAAGAACAAGAAAAAACATTGAGAAAAATCCTGAAACTCCATTTCGAAGCTCTGGGTGCTTGTTTAAATGAAATCGAAGCGATTGGCTTTGTTCGTGGATCGGCGATGATAGGGGTGATCAGGAATAGAAGTTGGAGTGTCGTAACAGTGGATGGAAGTGTTTCAGAGCCACGCGGGGCTCGATCGGTGGCTATTGGAGCCTGTTTGTGTCCAAAGCGCATATATGCACATGTTTGTCCCTGCATAGTCCGGGGATCATTGGCCAAGCAGTCCTAAAGATGTAAACAGATCATATTCTAAGGCCCAAGGCCTTGAACTCTCATTAGTAGTGGTTTTTATAATGTTTTTGTTCTTTAATTCTGTGTGGTGCTACTGATGCATCAGTAGATTACGTGATGCGATGTTCGCGCAGTAAATAGATAGTAAAATAACAGTGCCA
This sequence comes from Ramaria sp. MG151, assembly GCA_003314545.1. Classification (NCBI taxonomy): domain Eukaryota; kingdom Fungi; phylum Basidiomycota; class Agaricomycetes; order Gomphales; family Gomphaceae; genus Ramaria; species Ramaria sp. MG151. Next base: position 20,300 of record QMFG01017159.1, read on the forward strand.
AGCTTGCCCGGCCGAAACCGAATAACGAGGTTGAACTGCGACAGATATTCGGACCATCGGGCCTGTCTTTGGGTGAGCAGTTTGGTAGTCAAGAAGTATTCCAGGTTTTTGTGGTCGGTGACAACGTCTATCAGGGCCAAGGGACCTTCTAGGTAGTGTCGCCAACGTTTGAAAGCCTCCAAAATTGCTAGCAGCTCTTTGTCGTGGACGTCGTAGTTGAGTTTGGTGCCTGAGAATGTCTGAGAATGGAAAGCAATTGGGTGGATCTCGCCGTCCGGGGTGTAGGTTGACAGGATGGCGGCGAGGGCATAGTCCGAGGCATCGGTTTCCACGACTAGTTGTTGGTTGGGGTCCCAATGTGTGAGGATCAGAGCCGAGGTGAAGGCTTTTTTCAGGGTTTCGAACGCTGTTCTGCATTCGTCCGAGAAGTGCCAGGTTGTACCCTTTCGGGTGAGTCAGGTGAGTGGTACTCTAATCTCTGAATAGTTAAGAATGGAATGTCGGTAGAAATTGGCAAAGCCGAGGAAGGACTGGATGTCTTTCCTTCTGAGGCTCGGGCCAGTCTTGGATGACTTGAATTTTGTCTTCGGCCATCGTGAGGCCTTCAGATGTTAGTATATATCCAAGGAATTCTACCGTGTCTTTGTGCCATTCGCATTTCATAGCTTTTGCATAGAGACTGTTTTTTCGGAGCCGTTGAAGCACTTCGCGTACATGCTTTTTGTGCTCGGCAAGTGTGTCAGAGTAAATGAGGATGTCATCAAGGTAAACTACCATGCATTTTTCCAACAAATCTCCCAGGATGTCATTCATGAAATGTTGGAAAACCGCGGGTGAGTTAGTAAGCCCGAATGGCATTACTAGCCACTCGAAGGACCCGTATTGGGTCCTGAATGCAGTTGTCCATTCGTCTCCTTTGGCAATTCGGACGAGGTGGTACGCGTGTTGAAGGTCGATCTTGGTATAATACCGCGACTTCTTCAGTGCGTCCAACAGGTCCGAGACGAGAGGTAGCGGTATCGGTCTTTCTTGGTTACCTTGGTCAACCCTCGGAAGTCTACGCATAGTCGGAGCGAGCCATCTTTCTTTCAAATGAAGAGGATTGGTGCTCCGTGCGAGGACCGAGAGGGCCAAATGAAACCAATGTTCAGGTGTTCGTCGATGAAGGATCGGAGGGTTTCGAGTTCGGACTGAGAGAGCGAGTAGGTCGGGGGTTGAGGCAGTTCAGTGCCATCCTCGAGAGTGATCTTGAGGTTGTATGGTCTGTGAGGCGCCAGAGTGTCCGCCCTAGACTTGGAGAATATGACCCCGAAGTCGCGATATTCTTCAGGTATGCCCTCCATGTCTGTGGGGGTCAGAGATAGGTCGGCTGTTAAGAACTAGATCTTAGCGGAGGCAAAGTGAGGGTTGAGACTCAATATAGAGTCAACTGAGGTTCAGGGTCGGGTTGCCAAGGAGGGCTGAGGCTCGGCGAATGGGTCGAGTGGGACTTGGCTTCAGCTTATGTGCTGCGCCAGCTCAGAGTCCTGTCCCGTATTTCGGACAAGGCCCGAGGTCACCCGAAGTTCGGGCGTGACCTTAATGAAGGGGACGAAGGAGCATAGAGATTAAGCAAGGTGTATTGGGGTATCTTAGTTGATATCAGAACTGATTATCATGTACATGAATGAGCGAATTATATACGAGAGGGTTCGGGGATCGGTGACCAAATGACCAAGGTCAGGGTCATAAGCTATGAAGGAAAGAGATCAAATGTGAAGTATAATTGGGTGAAACGTGACGGTTGGGGTCTCGGGCCCGGGGGCCCGAGGTCTCGGGAATCGGTCGGGGATGGGTTCTGACATCGGCCGAGCGTGCAGAGAGCTAGGTCGAGGCCAGGTTGAGGCAAAAGGTCTCGGATCCCTCTAATTTACAGGTGCGAGCGAACGCGACTGCATTGATTAGGGCGATGTGAGGAGCCTCAAGCTTCAGGATGGGTTCGGAGGGTGACTTTGGTTTGGCTATAGCAGCGCGAACTTCGGTTGTTGGAGGTTTGGCCAGATTATCCAGTCGGGGTGCTCAGAAGGTAATACTGCCCAATACCCAGTCAATCAATGGATTGTAGCGGGTGAGCCAGTTGTGCCCGAGCATGGCCGAACAGGACGAGTCTAGCGAAGTGACATAAAAGTCTATGGGGAAAGTGAGGTCAGAGGGGAAGTGAATAGGTAGTTCTACTGCTTCAGTAATTATGGAGTTTGTACTCCCATCAAATAATCTAAGAGGGATCGGGTCTATGGTTCGTGTTCGGAGGTTGTGTCTATGTACAAAAGTGAATTCAAGGAAACAGTGTGTGGAGCCAGAATCTATTAATGCTTTAAAAGGAGTGTTTAAAATAGTTTCAGAAGACAAATTAACTACAAGAGACATAGGACTAAAGAGAGTGGAAGCGTTAAGTCTAACCTCCAAGTCGGCACGTTCAGGGTCAACGCAACCCCCGGGACGTGCAGAGGCCAAAGGGTTGCGGATTAGCTTTTTGCCTCGGGGACTGTGGCCATAGGTTCAGCTTTGGCCTCTGAGGACTGGTTGGCTGCCTGCGCCACTCGGGCCTTTGCTGCAGCTCTCGGACACACACTAGCTTTGTGGTCCATACTGCCGCAGACCAGACACAAGCTCAGGTCAAAGGGATGCTGGTGTTCTTGGGGAGTAAGCTTGCCGTCAGGCCCGAGCTTACCCAAGAGGTCGGGTCCCTTTGACTGAGGTGTAGAGGGCTTCGCAGCCTCTTTGCCTTTGGCCGAGGTACCTTGCTGTGCCTTCGGGGTCATGTTTGGGGCTGGGGCAACTGATTTCTCGGTCCGAGGTTCGGACCTTGACGATGACTGGGTTGTCTCGCAAGCAAGCTCGCCTTGACGCTCCCAGTAGCGCTGGTCGATCTGTTGGACCAGATCTCGGAGCTTATCCAGGGTGCGGGGTTTGTCGAAATCATCTTTGATTTGCTTTGGGAGGGTGAGGTAGGCCTTCCAAAGCAGCGCTTGGTTGTTGTAGTCGACGATCGAGGCGAGGTGATAGAATTCAACGAAAAACATGGTGGCCTTGTGACTGTCCTTCATTATGAGGTTCTCAAGGTCTACTTCAGCATTCACGACTGCGTCGTACGGGCTGAAATTGATCATGAGCTCCTTGGTGAAGCTATCATAGTTGTTGAACCACTCAGGTTCAAACGAAGAGTCGTCAGTAGAGTATGGCTCAAAATAATCAAGAGCCATGCCTTTGAGGAAGGACAGGGCATAGTTGACCTTGGCAGACTCTTCTGAGAATGCTTTTGGTCGGGCATGGAAATTCAGCTTGCCCTGAAGGAGGAAGCCTTGTAGCTTCTTCGGGTCCAAGCCGTCAAACGTATCGGGTTCCTGAATTTTCACTTTCGAGGATTTGGTTTTTTGGCGACCCATGAGGTCCGCAATCTTGGAGAGAGCCTTGGCGAGGGATTCTCCAACATTGGCATCGTTGTCCGATGGTGGGTCAGGGTTGGGATTTGGGTTGAGGTTTGGATCGTCATCGGGGGGTTCGCGATATGGTTTGGGGTCATCAGGGACCTCCTCGATGTGTCCCTCAGGAACCGAATGATTGCAAAGGGGCATGTTTCGGTGTCAAAACAACAGAGTTGGGGTCGGGGAGTTCCTTGCTCTTTGAGCTAGGACAGAGGGTGTTGCTCTACTGATTTGGTTTCAAGCAGCAGATCAGGTGGTCGGGGTCATAAGGACTGTCTGAGCTTCGAGAGTTCTGATATACTGTTAAGAACTGAATCGGGGTGGAGGCAGAGTTAGGTTTGGGGCTCAAAGTAGAGCCGACTGAGGTTCGGGGTTGGGTTGCCGAGGGGGCCGAGGGTCGGCGAGCGGGTTGAGTGGGACTTGGCTTCAGCTTATGTGCTGCACCAGCTCAGAGTCCTGTCCTATATTTCGGACGAGGCCCGAGGTCACCCAAAGTTTGGGTGTGACCTTGACAAAGGGAGTGAAGGAACGTAAAGATTAAACAAGATGTATTGGGGTATCTTAGTTGATATCAGAACTGATTGTCATATACGTGGATGCGTGGTTTATATACAAGAAGGTTTGGGGATTGGTGACCGAATGACCAGTCTTTCTTCTCCTCCCGCCCCCCCTCCTCATAAAGCCTGCATCAATCCTTCTTTTTATAGCTCACCTCAAAAGAACTTGAAGAAAATTCAACAACAAATCAATAAAAATATAAATAAAATAAATAAAAATCTCCATTCCATTTCTTATTACTTTTGTTTCTCCCCCTCAGCCAATAGCTCATCTGGGAGGACTTTGACAGATTCTTGTGAGTAAATGTCTTTCTCGTTAAAGGTAATGTTTTGTTCAATGCTAACAGATCTTTTGTCAGGCCAAAAAATCCTGTAGCCTTTTGATTCCAAGTTGTAACCTACAAACCTCCCAACATTTGCTTGTGCATCAAGTTTTCCAGCATCAAGCCTTTTTACATACGTGGCAGCTCCAAACTCTTGGATCCCAGTGAGGTGAGGCTTTTTGTTATGTTAAGCTTGAAAAGGGGTTATCCCATTAAGAGCATGGGGCAATTGATTTTGGAGCCATGCCAAGTGACGCATGGCTTCCTCCCATAAGAAATGGGGCAGTCCAGAAGCTAACAGCAGTGCACAAGCTTGTTCAGTTCTTGTGCACATTCCATGTTCTGCTGTGCCATTTTGAGGAGGGGAGTCATGAACAGTGAGCTCATGAGTAGTTCCTCTATTGTCTTGATGGTCAGTCATTTCCTTTGACAGGAACTCTCCTCCTTGGTCACAGCACACTGTTTCGATTCGGTGTCCTGTCTGTGTCTCTATGTATGCTTCATCTTTGCAGTATGATCCAAAGGTATCACTCTTTCTCTTTTGGAAGACAAAGTAGTCTCATGAGTTGCATTGTTGATACATGCAGCTACGTAGGAGTTTCCATTTAAGCTGGTCATTGATGCAGGCCCCCAGAGGTCCCAATGGACACGTTCACTATATTTGGTTGCACGTGTCTGAGATTGTTTTGGTTAGGGGTGACAAATTGCCTTCGATCTTGTGCAGGGCTCACAGAAGTCAGCTTTAGAGTCAGGATCAAGATCTATACCCATAATCATCCCTGTTTCTATTGCATGGTTGACCACTGTCACGATCACAATATGGACACCTCACCTCCATCATTGTTCTTCCGAACCAATCCTTCCGAATGGATCTTCCGAATTCCGAATCACCCGTGCATCAAGGCTTCACATACATTTGATCCGGTCACCCAATCCAGTTCAGGAATCACTACATGAAGTGTTTTAGTGAAACGATCAATAATCAGGTCCGATCATAATCTTTTCTAGAAAAGAAGCACCCTGACTATCCCCATCACTATCCCCATCTTTTCCAATGAACTCGTTAATTGAGTTGTTTCTATTGTGCGGAAGCTGGCGATGACATTCCATATCATTATGTTCTATGGTATGAATGTTCTAGACCCTCAGGATAACCCTCCGAAGGATTTAGGGACGGTTAGTTCTACCCGAAGAGCCATGCGATTCGGAAACATGTTTCAAGAGTTATTGTGGGTCCGTTAATCTTTTACTTCATTCACAATTTTCCTACCACCCTTGTTCTGTGTTCCCTATGGCCTCTAACTAGTATACATGTACCTTGGCTACTTCCTAACCATCATGGACTCATTCCCATTCGCCCCGTCTTCCGAATGGTTCAGTATATAAGCTAGCACATTCGCATGTACATTCCCTAGTTCAATTATTGTATGTCACCTTGATTTTCCACTCCTACTTGCCAAACTCGCTCCAAACTCAACTTCACCAACATCTGTATATTTTTTGAGTAAGCCTTTCAATCCAACTTTTATCAGTTAAATCCACTTCAAGGAATGTAAGATCATTGGCTGTGATCGACATGAACTGCAAAGTTCATTCGATTCACGAGATAGAATCCTTTCGGAACCTCTGTCTCTTCGGAACTATGCACTTCATTCGCAGACGTTCCGAAAGTCATTCGCTTTTACTGTAGGATTTCCATTTGCTTTCCAAAACTATTCTATCACCATTAGGAATGTTTCCGAACACATTTACTAACCCAACATTCATCCACAACATTTGTTGCTATTATTTGGATTCTGACAACCACCATATGAGCAATGTGACCTAGCTTGTGGTGAGCCTCATTGATCGTCATTTTAACCAAGGCCACTTAGCATAGTTTATGAATTTGACAGGTTCATATGCAGCAAGCCTGTAAAGACTATTGGAATGTGGGATTGTCGCCATGACCTTCCCTGCTGGATTGAATATTGTGCACATTCCCTTTTTGAAAGTAACTGCACAGTTGGCCTTGTCCAGGCGACTGATAGAAATCAGGGTGAAGGCCATATCAGGTGCATGTATGTTTACTTTGAGTAGCGCATATGTCTTTGAAGAACCATTTGGGAGTTCTATCCACACATCACCAACACCTACTGCCTGAAGAGTCTGGCCATCGGCAGCTATTATGGATTGACCACTGATAGGTTTGCAGTTCACAAACTTGTTGCAATTGGGGCAGTAGTGGCTGCTGGCACCGCTGTCAATGCAAGTGCCCAGTCTATTTTGAGGGAATTTGAAGGAGTCAGCAACGGCTGAGAGATCAGAAGTGCAGCTGAATGCAAAGAGATCTTCCTCCTTTGGTGCATTATCTACAATGATTGTCACTTCAGTTGACTTATCTGTCTTCTTTGACTTTTTCTGCCTCGGGCCTTGCCCTTCTTTATCTCCTCCTTTAGACCAACACTCTGCCTTGGTATGACCACCTTTGGAGCAGCTATTGCAGTGCAAGTCAGATCCTGCATTAGATTTCTTTTTGGCCTTTGCAGCATTATTCTTCTTATCTTTCTTCAAGTGGGAAATAAGTGCTGAGTTTGCTGCTTTGGACCATTCATTGTCAATAACCCAGTGGTGAGCCTCTTCAGTAAAGAAATTGATAAGATATTCTGGGGACATTTTGGGTTTAGCTGCCCTGCCTTGTAGGCCCCTATCCTCTCTGCTGCTGTGATAGTTGGAATTGCAGATCGGTAGGAGGGAGGGAGGTACAACATGATGAACATCACAAACTGTGTATTGGAGAGTGTTGACCCCATCTTTATAAGATTATCATGTCTCTTTACCATGAGCTTGAAGTGTTGTTTGAGCTCATTGAGGTGAGTCCGTGGGTCTTCTGAGTCATTCACGTGCATAGTCATGAGCTGATCCTCAGCATCAACAAGGTAGAGGGTACTTTTTGTTGTCGCATCCGCTTTAACCTTTTCCCACATGTCATGTGCAGTAGAGAGGTTTTTGATCATTGCTCCTACACAGGTGGATGTGGTAGATAGTAGGACATGTTGGACAAGGTATTCCCTCTTTTCATAATCAAGGATGTGGGTCTCTCTTGCCTCTATTTGATCATCTGAAGCTGATGATTTTCCATCAGGTAGGACAGCAATTCCATTCAATACCTGGTAAGGGTTGAGCACAGTGGCTTTGCCTTTGATGTGCATCCAGACTACTTTTGCACCCATGGCTCTCCGAATATGGGGCTCATAGTCTGACCAATTACTTCCGTTGTCACGGAGTTTTGGTACAGATAGTGTGGTGGAATCTTTTGTGGATGGTAGCAAAAGTGAGGACATTGTAAATTTTCAATATCTGGGGCTCATAACCTGTTGAAATGAGTTCGCAACTAATGAGGAGGCTCAGCTTCTCATAGAAGATGATTATAAATTGGTAACTACCTAATGAGGAACTATAGAACATTATTAGAATCAGCATGCTACATTGTAACTGATTTTACTCATAGCTCAGCTTCTCGTAGAAGATGAGCTGCATGTCAGCGCTAAAAGCAAACTATAAGCCTCTAAGATTAATAATCATTGACCCATAACACCACACAAGGTCCTATATGGTAACAAGAGTAAGAAGTAAGATCGCACATTTCCAACAAGTTGGGCAAGGCAATTAGGTCTAACGGTGGACATTGTAAATCCAGAAAATGGCGTAAGATATGTGGGAGTTGTTTGTTTATAGTGTGCCATATGCGTAGATCTGCACCCAATTCCACATCATTACTGGGGTCGCATGGAGGATTTGCTGTGTAAAGGAATGGAGGTTGAGGGGAGACAGCAATGGTAATGGCGATATTAGGAGGAAGAGAGGACAGAAGGAGGGATCCTCATCAGAGTTGAGTAGCATGGCACAGCACTAATACAAGAGGGGAGATGTTGAAAAATGTTGAGAGGTTGGTGACAAAGTGTGACTGGGTACAAACCATTGCAGAAGCAGTGCAACCAGTTCAGTGAAAGGATGGTTGCAAAGCACAAGACCTATGGTGACAACATTCCCTATATGCAACTTCCAAGGGAGCTAGAGAAAGCGGTTGCCTAGATGTCATGGAATTCTAGGGTTATCTAACAAGCCTCACTTGGCTAATTAGCAAGAATCCACTGACTGTCTGGAGATGAATTTAATTCCTGAAGTTCTGGGGAGAAGAGTCGAAACCAGCCTCACTTGAGATGACGGACTCTGGTTACATCTGGCAGTTGGCAGGATTCAAATTAGGAAGTTGATTTTGCGGTGATGGTGTCTTAGATACGGAGTGCTTTGTCACCCACGAGCCGGACAACACCCATGTCTTATGGTGATACACCGTTTAATGGCTCGAGCATGCACTGGCTCTCCCCAGCAGTTGCATTCCAAACTCGGACTGTGTTGTCGTAAGAGGTGGACGACACATCCATCCTATCAGCAAAGAAGTCATCGGAAGAAACATAAGTCGAGTGTGCCTCTGGTACCCGCTCAATGTCCCTAGTAACTGCATTCCAGATTTGGACCAAAATGTCATAAAAGCCGGACACCACGCCTTTCCTGTCAAAAGAGAATGGATGTCATGCCTCTTAGTGTCTGTGTATGAGTCTGAGGCTTTCTGAGTCTCTATTCTTTTCTCTATATCATCCAACAGGTTATGGGCCCCGGTCTAAAACTTCCTGATCACACTTGTTCCCAAATGTTATCCACCTACCATTCATCTAATCCATCCAACAGCATCTACCTTACTATTGCTTTTATTATGATGTTCAACTCAGGCAGGGCCATGGATACTATCCCATTCCTACATCCTCATTCCTAAGTGGATCCGCGCTGCATCCTGCACATGGCCAGGACACGTCACCCCCTATCTGAAATGTCACAACTGTGTCACACTTACACCACACCACAACTGTGTCACCCTCACACACCACATCACAACTGTGTCACACATACTCACACTGCATCACAACTGTGTCACGCTCACACCACGTCACACCTACCATGTCACACATGTCACTGAGAGCCCAAGTTCAACTGATTGTCAGATTTTTGGTGGGGAGTTGTTTTATCCTATTTCTTTGGTGGGAGTTTGTTAAGAACTAGGTCAGAACGGATGCAAAGATGGGGTTGGGACTCAAGATGGAGTCAACTGAGGTTTGGGGTCAGGTTGCTGAGGGGGGCCGAGGCTCGGTGAATGAATCGAATGGGACTTGGCTTCAGCTTATGTGCTGCACCAGCTCAGAGTCCTGTCCCGTATTTTGGACGAGGCCCAAGGTCTCCCGAGGCTTGGGTGTGACCTCTAGTAAGGGGAACAAGGGAGCATAATGATTAAAGGTAGAAGTATATTGGGTATCTTAGTCCATATCAGAACTGACTTTCATGTACATGAATGAGTAGCTTATATACGAAGGGGTTCGGGGATAGGGGACTGAATGACCGAAGTCAGAGTCATAAGCTATGCAAAGAGAGATCAAGTGTGAGATAGAAATAGGTATGAAACAGGTTTGAGGTGAACAGAGGCTTGGGCCTGAGGGCCCGGAGGTTTGGCTCAACGGTGTGGGTTCTGACAGTGCCCCCTCCTTAAGGCTGAGCCCTCGAAGCCTCATAGGTGGGGTCCCAGTCACATGACACGTTTGGGTCAAGTGTGGAGTATAAGGGATGCACGTGATGGGGAGGTCTTCAGAATTAGGCACTGTAAGGGCAACCCTCCTAGCGCCCGTAGGTACCTAGTAGAGGGGAAATCCAAAGATATATATATGTATAAGAATATACAGTGAAGGAACTCTCACCTAGTAGAGGGGAAATCCAAAGAGAAAAGTCTAGGGATCCCCACTACTAGTGAAAAAACTATATACGACTACCTAATGCCCAACCAGGGGCACTTGTTGTGGAATTTATTGCAGGCGCATATATGCTGCCACCCGAGATATCCGGACGGGCGCTTAACTG
>QMFG01017160.1:0-10985 GCA_003314545.1 Ramaria sp. MG151
TAGGGATGTTTCCGAACACTTTTACTAATCCAACATTTATCCATAACATCTATTGCTATTATTTGGATTCTGACAGATATCAGAACTGATTGTCATGTACATGGATGAGCGACTTATATATGAGAAGGTTCAGGGATCGGTGACCGAATGACCGAGGTCAGGGTCGTAAGCTACAAAGGGAAGAGATCAAACGTGAGGTATGAATAGGTGAAACATGATGGTCGGGGGTTTGGGCCCGGAGGCCCGAGGTCTCAGGGATCGGTTGGGGATGGGCTCTGACAATATCCCATCAGCATTTGGGGATCGGTAGAGGTTGGAGTTCACCCATCGGTGCATGCCTTTGGGCTTTAGTGCGAAGGCATAGGTCACAGGTTTTCACATACCGTCCAATGTACCTGGATATCTGTGGCCACCAGTAGTTCCATGACACAAGTTCTAGTGTCTTCCACCTCTCTGAATGCCCAGCTACTCGGGTGTCATGATGTTGGAATACGATGTGTCGCCAAAGTTCAGGGTTGTTCAGTACATAGGTCTTCCCTCAGAACAGCAGTAGACCATCTCATTCGGACCACTCTGAAGCCCTTACTGTGCATGAGTGTCCCTTCCAAAGTTCCAAGACAGCTTTAGTCACCAACTCCTCCTTTTCCCCATCTTGGGTCATCCTTTGGATATCTCGAAGTATGTCTCGTTCTTCACCTACAGCTGCAAGTCCCTCAAGGGCCCAAATGGCAAAAAGTTCAGGTCAGAGCAGTGTTCGGTCCTCGTTGTCGCTTGCTCCGGAACCATGGTCAGGCCTTTGGGACAAGGCATCGGTCTTCCTCATTGTGCGGCCAGGCTTGTGGTGGAGTGTAAAGTCGAACCGGGATAGGTATAATGACCACCGAGCTTGTCTTCAGTTGAGCTTCTTTGAAGTCTGGAAGTACTCTAAATTTTTATGATCTGTCCAGATTTCAAATTTGAGTTCTGCTCCTTCCAGGAGATGCCACCACTCCTCTAGGGCTCGGATTATGGCTAACATCTCTTTGTCATGAATCTCATAGTTTCACTCTACTGGACTAAGGCTCTTGGATAGGAAGGTTATTGGGTGCCACCTGTCATCCTTGGATTGTTGAGAGATGACTGCCCCCATTGCAAAGTCTGAAGGGTTAGCCTCCACTCAATACATCTGAGTGTCGTCTGGGAAAGCCAGGACAGGGGCTGAGTGTCAGAATCCAAATAATAGCAATAAATGTTGTGGATGGATGTTATGTCAGTACGAGTATTCGGAAATATCTCTAATAGTGACCGAATGAATTTGAAAAGCAAATGGAAATCCTACAGTAAAAGCGAATGACTTTCGGAACGTCTGCGAATGAAGTGCATAGTTCCGAAGAGACAGAGGTTCCGAAAGGATTCTATCTCGTGAATCGAATGAACTTTGCAGTTCATGTCGATCACAGCCAATGATCTTACATTCCTTGAAGTGGATTTAACTGATAAAAGTTGGATTGAAAGGCTTACTCAAAAATATACAATTGTTGGTAAAGTTGAGCTTGAAGCGAGTTTGGAAAGTAGGAGTGGAAAATCAAGGTGACATACAATAATTGAACTAGGGAATGTACATGCGAATGTGCTAGCTTATATATTGAACCATTCGGAAGAAAGAGCGAATGGGAAAGAGTCCGTGATGGTTAGGAAGTAGTCAAGGTATATGTATACTAATCAAAAGCCATAGTAAACAAGGAACAAGGGTGGTAGAAAATTGTGAATGAAGAAAAAGATTAACGGACCCATAATAACTCTTGAAACATGTTTCCGAATCGCATGGCTCTTCGGGTAGAACTAACCGTCCCTAAATCCTTCGGAGGGTCATCCTGAGGGTCTAGAACATTCATATCATAGAACATAATGATATGGAATGTCATCGCAAGCTTCCATACAATAGAAACAACTCAATCCATGAGTTCATTGGAAAAGATGGGGATAGTGATGGGGATAGTCAGGGTGCTTCTTTTTCAGAAAAGATTATGATCGGACCTGATTATTGATCGTTTCACTACACACTTCATGGAGTGATTCCTGAACTGGATTGGGTGACCGGATCAAATATATGTGAAGCATTGATGCAAGGGTGATTCGGAATTCGGAGGATCCATTCGGAAGGATTGGTTCGGAAGGACAATGATGTAGATGAGGTGTCCACATTGTGATCGTGACACTGAGGTGATGAGTTCCTTGAGCTTGTGGAAAGCCAAATCTTTGGGTTCACCCCATTTCCAGGTATCTCCTTTCTTTGTCAGGTCAAAGAGAACTCAGGCATGGTGTGAGAAGTCCTTGATGAACCTTCAGTAGAAGTTTGCGAACCTGAGGAAGGCTTGCACCTCTTTTCGGGTGTTTGGAGTCGGCCAATCTGTAACTCCCTTGACCTTAACCGGGTCCATCTCTGCATGTCCCTTGGAGATGATTAGTCTGAGGTATTCAATGGACATACATTCAAACTCGCACTTCTTGGGTTGGAGACAGAGCCCATGCTCTCGGAGTCTCTCCATCACTCTTTGGACTACCTTCCTATGTTCAGAGATAGTTTTAGAGAAAATGAGGATGTCATCCAAGTACACACAGACTACCCCTTTCATGATGAGGTCTCGGAAAATGTCATTCATCATTGTTTGGAAGGTGGCCAGGCTATTGGTCAGTCTGAAGAACATTACCCGAGGTTTGAACAGGCCTTAGTTGGTTCAGAAGGCTGCCTTCCACTCATCTCCCTCTCGGATCCGAACATTATTATACCCCCACCGAACATCAAGTTTGGTGAAATACTTCGCACCTCTGAGTTGGTTGATAAGCTCAGGGATGAGAGGAATCGTATATCAGTTTTTGACTGTCATAGCATTTAGAGCTCGATAGTCCTGTACAAGCCTGAGTGCTCCATCTTTCTTCTTGATAAAGAAGACAGGTGAGGCCATCTGGGATTTTGATGGCCAAATCTTGCCCAAGCAAAGGTTCTCCTGCAAGAATTCATCCAACTGTGTCTGCTCATTTGGAGATAGGGGGTACACCTTGCAGTTAGAGGGCTTCGCACCTGGCTCCAGCTCAATGGCATGGTCCCAGATCCATTGACCTGGTAGGGTATCAAAGGAGTCCTTGGAAAAGACATCTTCAAAGTCTCGGAGATACTCAGGGATTTCGGACAAGGCCTGATGATGTTTGTGATGAGCCTCTGCTAGCCTCTGCAACGTAGTTTGGGTAGCTCGGATCTCATGAAGGGCCAGGTTGAGTGGAACACAGAGCAGTTGGTCACCCTGTGAGAGCTGATCTTCTGGTCCTAACTTGGGGATGAGATCCAAAACTTCAGACCCAGAGTCTGAGACCTCAGTCCAATGACCCGAGACTTTGGACTCAGTACCTGAATGTTTGGACTCAGATTCTCGGGCTTCAGACTCTTCGCTAGTGAAGTCAGGCATTGGTCCCACTCAGCAGGCTCGAACCCTACGTTCTGCTCTCCAGGCTTCTTTCTGTTCCTTCTTAACTTCAGTCCGGGACATATGGCACTTGTCCAGGCATCGGCTCATGGTGATCTTCCGAGTGTGCCAGTTAATCTCTGGGTTATGTTCAGCCAACCAGGTGTACCTGAGCAGTAATTCCTGTCTCCCGAGGTTGGTGACCACAAACGATGTTTGCTCTGAGTGGCCATTCACTCGAAGGATCGCATCTACTATCTCCATTATAGCACCAGCATCATTCGGGGATCCATCCACATTATACACTGGAATGGGGCGTTGGAGTGTCCAGGTTGTGATTTGGTTATGTTCTATGTAGCTTTGGTTCATGAATAGCCTGGTCGCTTTACTATCTATGAGTGCCAGAGCCAACATCACTTCGCCCTTGTCGGTGGTCTGGATTTCCACCTTAACTGAGAGAGATTTTGGGTTGGTGGTGGAGGCAATGATATATTTCTTAGGGAGTCACCTCTCCCACCATTGACGAGGAGGAGGGAAGGTTTCTTTGGGTGCAGCTGAGATGGATTCTTTAGTCTGCAAAGTGGGCAAGTTGACTTCACCCTCAATTTCAAGACAAGAGAATCAATTATGTACAGGCAGTGGGGGCACACTATTCACCCACTGCAGCCTCCAAAATCCTCCAATGAGTCCGCCTCTGTGAGTCCCTTGGGGCTCAGCTCAGTCTCATGGTCTAGGGTTTCGGACACATCTGCTAGTGCTAACAACTCTGGTAGGAGCTCTAGCTTTTCCTCCATAGTCATGGTTTGGACATCGTAGCTCCAAGGACAATCTCGGGAGTAGTGACCCGTCTGATGGCATCGGTAACATGTGACTGAGGGGTCATTTTGGTTCCTTGCCCTGTCTATATCCATAGGCATTGGGCCATCTTTTGCTTGGGCCAAAAATGTCTTTGGAGCTTCAGAGGGTGCCTTCGAGGTGTTCCAAGGTTGAGCCAAAATATCAGGCAAGTTGAAATAAGGCCTTCTAAAAACTGAAGTGGACTTTGGGGGTGCCATTCGGGTGTTGACCTTCATCATATTTTGGTTGGATTCCATAAAAGCCTCATTTGCCTCTCGGTTCCAGGCTACCCTTTGGGCCGCTTGGAACCATTTCTTGGGTTCATCGATGTCTGGCATTCAATCTCTGAGTGTTGCCACTCAGTTCTGGATCGCAGGATCAAGGCCTTTGCGAAATTTTATCATGATGGTCTTGTTGTCCGAGTACTCAGCCATCTCAATCAGTTCTGAGAATTGGTCTATGTAGTCTTCAACTGAGTCTTTCCCTTGATACCAGCTTGTGCCTTCTAACTTTGTAAGCGTAGAGACTTGTTCATTCCTTGGGCAGAAGTTTTCCTCAAAAGACCTTACAAACTCTCTCCAGTCCAAGTATTCGGCTCTTTGAGTTCTGTGTTTGGTCCGCATCACTTCGTTTGAAAAAGGAGCCACTCGGCCAGTTTTAAGGAAGGATAGGGCCCAATGGATTTGGACTTGATCATTCGGGAAGTCTCCTTTACAGATCTGGAAGTAGAGCCTGCAGGAATTGAGGAATGCGTGCCCATTGTTTCGGTCTCCGTCAAAGTCTGAAGGGAGGGCCAGCCAAAGGTGTCTTTCAATGTACCTGTCAGAATCCATACATCAGTGATAAAAGTTGTAAGCAAATATGGTGTTAGTAATTCTGTTCAAAAATGTTTTTAATGATAATAAAATGGTATTCAAAAGTGAATACAAATCTTACAGTAAAAGCAAATGGTTTTTGGAACGTTTGCGAATGAAATGCATGGGTCTGAAGAGATAGAGGTTCCAAAAGGATTCTATCTCGTAGATCGAATGAACTTTGCAGTTCATGTTGCTCACAGCCTATGATCTCACATTCTTTCGAAGTGTGTTTAAATTAATATAAGTAGAACTGGAGTGCTCACTCAAATGTGAAGTTGTTGTTTAAGGTGATTTTATGATGAGTTAACAAGTTTGGGTAGAACAATCAAGTTGACATACAATAATTGAACTAAGGGATATACATGCGAATGTGCTAGCTTTTATACCAAACTGTTTGGAAGAGAGAGCGAATGGGAAAGAGTCTGTAAGGGTCGGAAAGTAGCTAAGGCACATGTATACTAATTAACAGCCATAGGAAACAAAGAACAAAGGTGGCAGGAAAATTGTAAAAGATCAACGGACCAACAATAGTTCTTGAAACATGTTTCCGAACCACATGGCTCTTTGGGTAGGGATGACCATATGCAAATCCTTTGGATGGCGATCCTGAGGGTCTAGAACATTCATATCATAGAGTCTGATGATATGGAATGTCATCGCAAGCTTCCACACAATAGGAATGACTCGATCATTGAGTTCATTGGAAAAGATTGGGATAGTGATGGGGATAGTCAAGGTGCTTCTCTTCCAGAAAAGATTATGATCGGACCTGGTTATTGATTGTTTCATTAAACACTTGATTGGGTGATTCCTGAGCTGAATTGGGTGACCTAATCAAATATGTGCAAAGTATTGAGGTGAGAGTGATTTGAGATTTCCAAAGGAGGCTTTTGGAGGCATTCAGAGATTGTGGTTCGAAGAAGAAGCAATGTGATGGCCCAAATTGTGATCGTGACAGTTCCCCACGTTTGGGTCTTTGGGGTTATCCCATGAGTCCATGTTAGATCTCAGGTTTGGCTCAGGGCTCGTTGCTCTCTCTCATGGATCAATATCTAGTTTTTCCAGAATAGATTTTAATGCTAATTGGATAGCATTGGTCTTCATCCGGTTCGCTGACAACTCCTCTTCCACAGCTCGGAGGCGGTCCTCTGATACATCCATCTCAAGTAGGGAAGGGGAGTTTGTTCAGTGTCTGGAATTGGGTGATCTGATGATAGAGGAGGGGTAGTTAGGTGCAGTGTGTACGTGCGAAGTTGTGTTTTCTGAGTTGCTGTCCTTGATCCTGTAGTTACCTATTTTGGCAGATGCAGCCTGACCACCAGTCCTTCTCTGGAGACTTTTCTACTGTAAGGGAAACCCTCCTAGCACTCACAGATGCCTAGTAGAGGGGAAATCCAAAGGTATATAGATGCAAGGAAATACAATAAAGGGAACTCTCACCTAGTAGAGGGGAAATCCAAAGAGAAAAAAAGTCTAAGGATCCCCACTACTAGTGAAAAAACTATATACGACTACTTAACGCCCAACCAGGGGCACTCCTACACACTGTCAACCCTGCCTGACTTCTATCCCCATAAGGTGCTTTGTCCCTGACAAAGGCCGGATGTCAGACCAAGTGTTTGGGTTGGATGTTTGGGTCATACCCTGAGGTTGGTTGAGGTCTCGGGTGGTCTGAGACTTTGGACCTGCAATTGGAGGCTTCAGGTCAGGGATCTGAGACTTTGGATCGAGGTTCTTGCGCTTTGGACTTGTGCCTCAAACATGTGAAGGTGTCCAAGGTGTAGAACTCAGTGAAAGTTGGTTGTCCCCTGACACACACACTCTCAGATAGGACACATAACATCTGATAATGCTGCCAATAACTTGACAATGCTAGAAGTCTTTGCCCATGAGATTGAGTGTGTAACCAGTCAGCCATTCTTGTCACAGGATTGGCATATCAGATGCATGGCCCACATTATTAATCTAGCAACACAAGCAGTCATCAAGGCATATTCAAAGTCAAAACATTTCAACCCAGTGCACCTAAATGATCATATTCCTGATACCAATGTGCATGTTTGTGATACTGTGCACTGGTCATTCACATATGCCATGCTCCAGTGTGCTGATGAGCTCTGAGGTGTAAGTACATAAGTTTTCATGGTGCTTCCTTTTACCACTGACTATTCCTTGCACCTGCAGGCTATAGACATATTTATCCTTCACATGGCATGTGAGGAAGTGGATTGTTAGAAGCATAAATGATTAGATGCACTCCAGCTCACTCCAAGGGAATGGGATCATGTTAAGCAGTTCCTGGATTTACTTATTGTATGTGTTATTATGCATTATCAACCATGCACATACGTTATTAACTCTATGAACTATAGTATGCTGAGTGTGCCCAACAAGCATTTTCATCTGAGAGTGGTCCTGTCAGAATTGAATTATGAGTGATAAGAGTTGTAGATAAATGTGTGGTTAGTGCTAACAATTGGAAATATTACTAATAGTGGTAGAATAGTATTCAAAAGTGAAGTCCTACAGTAAAAGCAAATGGCCTTTGGAACATTTGCAAAAGGATGCATAGTTCCAAAGAGATAGATGTTCTGAAGGTATCCTATCTCATGGGTCGAATGGACTTTGCAGCCCATGTCAACCACAGTCAATAATATTACATTCTTTTGAAGTGTGTTTAAGCTAATATAAATGAGGTTGGAGTACTCACTCAAAGGTGTAGCTGTCCAAAGACTTTTGTTCAAGATAGTCCACAATGAGCTGGCAGATTTGAGTAAGGCAAACAAGTAGATATATAATAATTGAACTAGGAAATATACATGTGAATGTGCTACCTATATACCAAACAGTTTGGAAGTGGAAGTGAATGGGAAAGGGTCCGTGAGGATCAAAATGTAGATAAGGTATATGTATGCTGATTGAAAGTGATAGGAATAATAAGTAACAATAGAGGTAGGAAAATTGTGAATAGAGGAAAAGAACAATGGACTAGAAATAGATTCTGAAACTTGTTTCTGAATCACATGGCTCTTCAGATAGGAACAGCTTTGTGTTAATCTTTCAGATTTTTTGATTCAAACTGTCAGGGACATTCATGCCATATGTCAGAATTGAATTATCAATGATAAGAGTTGTAAATAAATGTATGTTTAGTGGTATCAATCAGAAATGTTGCTAATAGTAATGGAATGTTATTCAAAAGTAAAGTAAAGTCCTACAGTAAAAGCAAATGACCTTCAGAACATTTGCAAAAGGATGCATAGTTCTGAAGAGATAGATATTCTGAAGGGATTCTATCTTGTGGATCGAATGAACTTTGCAATCCATGTTGACCACAGCCAATAATCTTACATTCTTTTGAAGTGTGTTTAAACTAATATAAATGAAATTAGGTACTCACTTGAAGGTGTGGTTGTTTATGTTGTTTATTATTCTTCCATCTGATTGCTATTTCTCAGATTACATAATCAACATGAACATTAGGTGCCACTGCAATCAACATACATATATGCATGGCCCTACATTGATCAATAAAGAATAAAACATGCATAAAAATCCACCAATCATATCCAACTGATTGGATATAATAAATGAGAAAATTTCAACATATGGAAATGAGGCTGGGGAGTATCACCAATGACATTATTCCAACACAGCTGACACTTCAATGTTTATCCACTCTATTCAAACCCCATATTTCATGAGATGAGAACTCTAAATCACAAGTTGATGGATATACAGGAGACAAAAGCTCAGAGGTCAGGTGTCTTCTACTTTTCTTTTCATCTATTTTCATCTAGTTATACTCCTTCCTCATTCCACCACATCTTGTGTCTTACTCCACAAACCACCTGTCCAACTCCCATCCTAAAACTTCAATGTAACTACCAAATTTGTCCCCCCTGATTTTGCATCTTTTTTCATTCATTCCATCTATATGCTTAAATAGCCACCCATGTTGTGCCTTATCACATGTAAAAATATTCCCCTTGTAGTTCTTGAACCTTGAAGTAGTTAGCACTTCAAACATGTATAAATACTACCAATGTAGTACAGAAACAAACAATTGATTGAAAAATTGGTTCACTGTACTCTTAGTTTTAAGCTCTTCAGAATTTTAGCTTGTAATCCTCTTATCATTCATTTCTTTGGGATTTATCAAATCATCTTTGATCTATTGATATTCCCAACATATTCACACTATATTCAACATGCTGATCCTTCGCTTTGGAGGGTGATCCTGAGAGTCTGGAACATTCATATCATAGAGTCTAATGATATGGCATGTCATCACAAGCTTTGATAGAATAGAAATGACTTGATCAGTGAGTTCATTGGGAAAGATGGGGATAGTGATGGGGATAGTCAGGGTGCTTCTTTTCTAGAAAACATTATGATTGGACCTGGTTATTGATTATTTCACTAAACATAGAGTCAATGATTGGAACAACCTGATGGAGGGTGATGTTGTGGTATGTGAATGATCTTAATCATCATGGCATTGGTTTGGAGGGGAAGCAAAGCTTTTGGAGGAGTAAAGATAATGGCAAGTGGACCATTTTCTAATCGTGACACCATAGAGTCTGATGGTATTACTTATTGTTGTAAACTTTGGAAGGATAGAGTTGACTAGGGTATTGACTTCCTTGGAAAAGATGGGGATAGTCAGGTTGCTTCTTTCCAAGAAAAGACTGTGATTGGACCTTATTGATTGCTTCATTCAATCAACAATAGAATGATTCAAAGAAGTTGACAGGTGATGAAGTGTTCTGTGGAAATGTGCTGATTATATTTGATAACTGTTTGGATCCTAAGTGGAGCCTTCAGAGGATGTTTTTGGAACATAGATGCTAGTGATGGACCCAAATCCAGTTGTGACACAAAATGCTGAAGTTATGGCCAGTGTTAATTTTAGATCTAAATCATCAGGATCTAAGATTGGTACCTTGATGCATGAGCTCATGTCCAGTGGCAATGACAGCTCAGATGAAGATGAATCTCATCCAAGCCATGCTGACTGTCACGATTGCAATCTGGGCATTACACTACCAAATCGCTCCTTCCAAAGCCTCCAAATGAGTCCAAATCCTTCATTCGCATTATCAAGAAATTTGATATTCAAGCTCCCATCATCGGACATCAGGCTTCTTTCATCATTCAATAAGAAATAGTGAAACAATCAACAATTAGGTTTGTTCAAAAAACTTCCTTGGAAAAGAAGCAACCTAACTATCCCCATCACTATCCCCATCTTTTTCAATGAGCTAATTTGATCAAAGTGTTTCTATTTCTATGGAAGCTTGTGATGACATCATATATCATTTAGCTTTATGATATGAATGTTCTAGACCCTCAGGCTCACCCACCGAAGGATATGTACACGGCTATTCCTATCGAAGAGCCACACAATTCGGAAACATGTTTCAGGATTTATTTCTAGTTCATTAATCTTTTCTTCATTCACCATTTTCCTACCTCCCCTGTTTTATGTTTTTATATGGCCTTTAATTGGTATACATGTACCTTAGCTACTTTCCGATCCTCATGGACCCTTTTCCATTTGCTCTCTCTTCCAAACCCTTTGGTACAAAAGCTAGCACATTCACATGTATATTCCTTAGTTCAATTATCGTATGTCTACTTGATTGTTCTACTCCAACGTGCCAAACCATCGTGAACTACATTAAAAACAGCAACTTTACATCTGAGTGAGTACTCTAAAACTTGTCTACATTGGTTTAAAAACACTCCGAAAGAATGTGAGACCATTGGCTGTGATCGACATGGACTGGAAGGTTCATTCGATCCACAAGATAGAATCCTTTTGGAATATCTATCTCTTTGGAACTAT
>QMFG01017162.1:0-20312 GCA_003314545.1 Ramaria sp. MG151
TCTACCCAAACTTGCCAACTCGTTGTGAAATCACCTTGAACAACAACTTCACATTTGAGTGAGCACTCCAATTCTACTTTTATTAATTTAACCCACTTCAAAGAATGTGAGATCATTGGCTGTGATCGACATGGACTGTAAAGTTCATTCGATCTACGAGATAGAATCCTTTCGGAACCTCTATCTCTTTGGAACTATGCATTTCATTCGCAAATGTTCCGAAAGCCATTCACTTTTACTGTAGGATTTCTATTCACTTTCGAATGCCATTCTATTATCATTATAAACATTTCCGAACAGATTTACTAACACCATATTCATCTACAACTTTTATCACCGATATTTGGATTCTGACAGACCTCTGGAATTGTACATTGATGACCTTCCAAGCCTCCAGTGCAAATGTCTTACCAGACACCAAATACTGGAGTTCAGAGGTAAGACTTCACTAGATAAAGAAGGTGAGTCACCTATCCTCTGCTCTGGAACTCTCAGGAACAGTAGCTGTGGGCTCATCTGTGATCCAAGTGGCACCAACACCTATAAAAAACATTTCCATCCCTTCCTTCCAAACATAATAGTTCCCTTCCTCAAGGGGTGGTACCTTGGAGAGTATGTTGACCTGGTTGTTGAGGGATGTCATGGTGCAGGGGAGATGCAGTGGTGGTGCATGAATGGTGAAAGATGGTGAAAAAGATAGTGGACTGATAAGGCACAAATAATGAGTTTCTGGTGGTATTTAGGCTAGGCTGGGGCCCATAACCTGTTGGATAATATAGCAAAGAGAGTGGAGACTTGAAAGTCTCAGACACAAACACAGACAGTGGATGTATAGCAAGAACAAGCCATGTAGATACAAGTGGTGCATACATGACCAAAGCATCCACAACAATGTACTATGCAAACCAACAGATCCCTCAGCTCATGAATATTGAACCACTTTATAAGTTTTTCTTCAGGGTGGGGTTTCTTGGAGGCAAAACATTCCGGCCCAAGCTATGTAATATGGCGCTTAAATAAGCACTAAAGTATCATATGTGAATGGCAGTGGGATAAATTCACAGTTCAACAAAGGTGTGCTTAGCGGTCGTAGGCTGGGTATGCAGCAGGGGTAGTGGCAGAACTTAGGTTAGTATTGAGCAAAATGGGTATGAAAATAAAGAGAGAAATTCATGGAAAAAAAATCAGAGACAGATCCATGAGTAGTTTCACAGATAAACGAACTTTTCAAAATTCCAGTGGGTCGATCCATGAGTTTTCAGTGTTCCGCTTCCCATTGTAGTAGATCAAAAATGAATTTGTAATAAGTTAGTGATCATAGATCTGATCGCAACTGACCCTTGGCATCAAGACACTGGAAAGAACGCTAGTAATACTACCGGGTGATATTTATAGTTCGCTTTCGCATTTCGTAGCATCAATTTATTCTCCATAGAAACAATAATTGGAAACTCAGGTTGATTTCCTCCAGCAAAGTGCGGTTCGCGGTCATATGTCAAAATTCGGATCTATAGAATGATAGCATCCAAATCGGGTCGAAAGGGTCGATACATATATGTTGTGCAGGCGCGGTCGAGGTGAACCTTAAATGTCATAAATTGAAGCTTGAAGCTTCTAGTACATCTCCAGACTCATGCCATCGTGGATTTCGTAATCTGCCAGTGTTATATGGTCCTTGTAAATCGTATACCTGAAAAGCGAAGACATTAGCTGCTATACGGCGATACAAAGCTAGCAAGACGAATAGGGCAGAACGATCATCGTACCATTTCTTTAACTGGATCTTGGAGGAATCTGTGCCAGTTTGCGCAGCAATAAGCTTCTTCAAGTCGCCCACAGTGTCTTCAGGGCTACACTTGACCCTCACTGTAGATTAATAATGATCAGTCATGAAAGAGTGATTTCAGGTGGCGTGTGGCATTCAAAATATTGCCTACCTTTCCTCCCAAGACGATCGTTTGCGATGACCTGTTGGAGAAGGATACTATTTTCCATCATATTCTTCAAAGACTAAAAAACATTAGACTTACTTCGATTAGTGGCATTTGAAGTTGCAAGGTTGTCACTCAAAAATGAACCGGTAAACGATTGGCGCTGGTGCCAAATGCGGCGTGGCCCAGTCCTCGCCACTGACAAATCGATGCCGTTCAACCTATCTGGTACTCTCGCAGTAGTTCACGCGTTGGTGCGGCCGCGTCTCATTCTTCCAAACCTTATAGTTCAAGGTGCGTATTTCCACATTATTTATTCTTTTTTCTTTCTTCAAGTCGACAGCTTCGCTTAGTAAGACATTCGCTCTCTTGACTTTGGAGCCTTCAATCAAGCAGGTTACAAAGGAGTTGTTCTGGATAAAGACAACTGTCTAGTCAGTAATCTAAAGCGGATGCTTCATTTTGCCTGAAACGACTTGTGCTCACTCTGCCAGACATTGCCTCATAGTGATATTTTGATTCCGGAACTTGATGTTAGCAAGGATTTTGTTCCTCCAGGTCTTCTCATCACCTCGCTGACTATTCCAGGCTGCTTGGAGAGAACTCAAACATGTATTCGATGCTCATAATATTCTTATTGTGTCTAACTCAGCTGGCACACGTCACGACGTGGCTGGACTTGCGGTTAGTGTACACTGTCTATACTTCTCCGTCTCTCTAAGTTTGTGTTCGTTTTTGACTTCATTTGGAAGGCAGAGTCAGTCGCTCATAATTTAGGGGTTCCGGTATTGCGACATTCCTCCATGAAACCATCTCGTCGAACGATTGTTGCAATCCAGCGCTACTTCGCTTCCATCCCGTCACCGGTTTATGACCCCGGACAGCTGATAGTAATCGGAGACCGAGTTCTCACGGATGTAGTGTTAGCCAACAGATTGGGTGCTTACAACATCCTCGTTAAACGAGACTGGGCGCCGACTTTCAAATCACGCGCAGCCGGGGTAGCTGAACGCGCAGCCGTAAGCGTGGCACGACGGTGGTTGCATTCATCACAGCCCGTGCTGAACAACTCAGAATTTATCAAAGGAGTCCAGGGACGGAAGGATGATGTGAAGTTGAGTTATTCGGGAAGCACGTGGACTTGGGCCGGTCGAGCACTTGGAATAGGCCCGAATTCAGGGAAGCACCGTTGATGCAGTTAAAGGTATTGGGACATGTCAACGTCAAACTCGTAGAGTCCATAGTTCAGTCTCGGTCCCTTATTTTCATTCCACAGCAAAATGTAGCATACATCAGAAGCATGAATTCATAGACATTGGGACGCCCACCCTGGCGCTTTTTGGAACGCCATTGTGATTCAGCTTCTTCCTGACTCCGCTCCTAGACCTTCGGTAGGTCGCTCGGGCATTCTTGAGGCGACAGACCCGGGATAGAGCACTCGTCTATCTGCGACTCGGCCGGTTACGATGCATGATTCCTACGTTCTCCGTGCTCTATTGCTTCGGAGTGCCTTCAGTCTTTTGTACACTACAGTCCTGGTACACCTACAAGACTACCCGGAAGCCCAGAGAAGACGATCAGCGCCTTTCTCAGACCTAAGCGCTGATGGCCGCTCCGGTTTTGCTTTGCCACCACTGTGACCTTTCTTTACTTTCTCGACCAGGTCTATGAAATACGGAATGGTGCTGAAAGGGGTTGTGTGCCCTCATAAGCATTGCCTCTTGACGCCGACAGATATTTGTTATAAAGACATCAGCGTCTTAGTGGTGTTCTCATTCATTGCTCTTCTATCAACTTTCACATGGTTACATCAACTATTGATTTGATGAATATACGGGCGATGTTCTTTGGGTGCCTATAGACTGCCTGAAATGACTGTCCTCAAACAGCGCCTCACGCGCGCTAGACAATGTCTGCCTACGAGCTTCCAATTATTCACATTCTTCGCAATCACAAACGTGACACAATTTCGGTGACACATCAAGGCTATTCATTATGACTACTTCTCGAATACCGGCAGATGATGCTGCAACTTCCGGCGTGAAAGGGTATCATCACTTTACGCGTGGACCACCACCGCGCTCTCCTTAAGGGTATAAGCGATTATTGTCACTGAATATTTCTGGCACATGCCTCGAACCCAATTCAGCGAGCATCTGAATTCAAATTTTCAACTTGCAGACGCGTCTACATCTTTCAAGGACAAAGGGATTACTGAGCCAGGAGGTTTTGTGGGCACAGATAGCGACTCGACTTGAGGAGCCCTCTTCAAGTAAACAATTTATGGAGTCTTCAGCATCGCAGGTGGCTATATGTCCTCTATTGCCTCTCGCATATCAGAGATATATGAGCTCATCACCGCGATCAAGGCCCTCGGTTAACTTGACGGAACATGTCAGGCTGGCAGGGAAGGTAGTTAAGAAGAGTTCTGATATTTCGAAGGCTGAGATAGATTTGTTCCGGAGTTAAACCACATCTCGACCAATAACTGGCTTCTCGATGAGGGGCCGGCAGCTCAAGAAAGCGAACGCCTTGTCGTGTCATACCTGACCATAGCTTTTCAATCGATATGATAGTTGAGTTCCGTGATCCGAGACTAGTCGGAAGGCGGAAGACCAGGGGTCAGTTTGTACCTCCAACTGTGGGTACCTCAATTGACCGAGATATCTGATGCGTGATGGCTCAATGGTGCTTGAGACATGGGTATAGTCAACAACATTCAAATTGATTATTCTGACTCCTTTTCATAGTCACCTTCGCAAGGTGATCCCTCGGAAGCAGGTGACACTGGGTTTGAATCAAGTGCGAATTGAGCATATAATTCGTCCTGCAAATTTTCTACCGCTCAGACCTTACTATGGCTAAAGGGTTCTCCGCAGCGACACAGCATGACAGAGGGTTATTAAGCCGTGTAACGCTTGGATCGTTTAAACAGACCAATCTTGACCCAAAATTCTACTTTTTCCAGAGAGGCACGTTTTTGAATAACCATGATATGTACCATGTATTTCCGAGCAGTCATGGTGATTGTGAGGTTTTTCCATAATGAAGGACGCATTCGATTCAATAGTTTACTCCTTCGGTGAGATTCATCTCTAGCCAATCAGCACCAAGAACACATCGGACAGCAAGGCAATGATCCTAGAACCATCGCCGGAGCTGTTCCGGAACCCTTGGCATGTATTCTGGTTCAACCACAGCGTTTTCGGAGATTACTGTGCTTTAAATTCCATCTCTGCCTCGAGGAGGGTGTTATGTTGGTAGGGGTCATCACGGGGCTGTATTCAGCTAGGGAAGCTTTAGGTTTGCTTACGCGTTCTCAAGCACAGGTTTTAATACTGAGTGTTGTCTTGATCGGATATAGGTCAACTGTTCCATTGAGAGTAAAAGATGTCTCACGCTCCATCAAACACTTAATGATGTATTAGTGTTTTAAGTGCCAGTTCCCACCGCCATTAAAACAATGTATCAGTATGGCGAGACTATGGTATGGGCCGACTCGCATCTGATACGTAATTAGAGTAGTGCTGTTCTTCTCGATGACTCCATCGATTACACATAGATTCGCCCTCTTGACCTTTTTCCGTGGCTTCTCCGCTAATATCGTACCATCAAGGCAAAGCAAAGGATCTCGTGCTTCAAATTTTATTGAGGGCATCTTTTAGTATAAATTACGAGCATTTGTGACTCGGACGACCGCAGGTGATATAATGATCCACGATGTATGTGCGAGCCCCTGGGCACAGTCCAAGAGTACTGATCATCAAGTATTTCAGGCGGAGCTTCTCACACTACTCCGACCGTGCACCAAAATTTATTGTAAACAGGTGGCCTAACCATACTGGACCAGTCTCGCTGATCACTTCTCTCGTTTCAAATAAACGATCCATAGCTCCCCAACACGGAGAAACCACACTCACTACTTAGGCGGTGCTCCAGGGTGGCGTGTTTTCTCCCATAACCATTGAACAGCATTCACTGCCGCAGGAACAAGTGGGTTATTAGTATAATCGTATATGTAGTTAACTGCTTTGAATCACCATCAATCTGACGAGTCCATCTGAGGTACGAGCTCACGGCCGAGCGCTCGAAGGCCGTGCTGGTTTCTCACACATGGGCCCGATTGCTCTGGGAACCAACAAAGCGTTACCCGGAACTCATGAGAAAATCCGTCGACAGGTTCTAGATGTTGCACGGACACGGTTAAAGTCTGTATATTTAAATAAGTTACGTAATAGTCCCAGAGGGCCCAGAATAAATAATCTCAGAATTTGTCTCTCTATCGGAATAACTTAAACGCGTAATTATTTGAATGGGAACCTAAGGTATAACTGAAAGCCATATTTGAGATTGTGATTTGGTGTATCTAAGCCCGACGGGACGAGGTATAGTAGTCCTTCGATGACGAGCCTTGGTCGTGGTTGTCAGTGGAATCTTCGTCGACCCAGCGGTTGGAGTGGGTTAACGTGTGACGATTTAAGTTCGACTTCGAGTTGAACGTCTTCGGGCAGTACGAGCAAGCGTACGCTTTTAAAGGACCAGTGCATTAGGCTTGTGATGACGTTATAGTGAATAGAACTACTCACGTCGCTCATCGGTGTGAGTCAACATATGTTGCTGGTTTATCGAACATGATCAGACTAAGGATGCGTATATACCAGTCTGAAAAAACTTACATTATATACGCTTCGTCGCTCCATTTTCCTCCCGCAAACCTGGCACTCAAACCTCTTCTTTGCGTCGTCGCCGCTCGCCAGGCCAGCAGTCACGACGTGTCCTCGCACAATGCCGGGAGGCCTCGTATGAGAGGTCGACACAGGCACCAGGCTGCCTCCAGCACTCGTTGGAGCTAGAACATGGTAAATTGGCTGGTTGGTGGGCTGCGCCCGAGGCGGGTTCTGGGTGCGGGACGATGTATGAGCTCTATCTTGGTGGTTGGTGATCGGATTCTCGTTCGATGTAGTGTATCCATAGTCTCCCCGTGAGGGAGGTTCACGGATCGGGGGAAGCCTAAGGCTAGGTTGTGGGCTGCGACTGCTCTGAGGTAGAGCACGTCCCATCCCTGTGAGGTTATATGCGGGTTCGTAAGACTCGTAAAATTGTTCTGTGTGAAAAATGTTAGCCAGAATTTAAAACCAAGGATTCCACATGTGCCACTTGCCACGCAAAACATCACGAAGTCGTGGCAGGTCCTGTTCATCGTCTCTGTTGTTGTCTTCCCGTCTTGTGCCACCTCTTGAGCTTCTCGACGTGCTAGAGCTGGAGTAGTAGTCACCGGAGCCGCCAGACATGTCGATAAGGCTGAGAAGGCTAGACCTAGTTGATAAATCTGGATTTAATTGACATGCTGAGGCACAGGCTTCTTTATACCGTCCAACAGGATCGACGGTGAGCCAAACCAGTCGGTTGCCATACATAAGGGTGGGCAGGCAGGCGGGGCGCAGGTGTTTCACGTCGCCTCCGTTTCCACGACTGCATAGCAAACACGTAAAAATCTAAGCATGCGCCCATAGCCTGATGCTTGAAAAAAAATGACAATATGCACGTGTAGTACGTGCTCTGATGTGTTTTTTGGGAATGGTGGTGTTCCTATCTTCTTGGAGGCAGCGCGAAATCAGACCAGATTTGTGGATTCTTCTATGACGCCAGAGGGGTTAAAACATCGTCGGGGAAATCGGGTCAGTGTAAAGCTCTTTCCGACCGGCTATTGTAGCGCTTCTCAATGCGATCGAGATGCGGAACACAAGATATGCCACGCGAGACAAAGTAAATGATGGTCTGATCGCGGAAGTACGACTCATTAACAAGGATTTCCATCGCTTGTCCTAATGGCGTTCCAAGCGCGGCTGATTTTGGCAGTGTCAAATGCGACCATATCGTAATCGTATTACGTAATCTGGGACACTTCGATTTGGATGAAAAAAATAGTAAAATCAACAATGGGGCGCACGCCATTACTCATACCACACATCCACCAAAAAGCGCCTTTAGGTCTTCTGCGAGCTTAATCGCATCAACTCCCCCCTGTGTCCCCTCCGTCTCTACATGGCTTTGATCATCTCCCAGGTCGAAGTAGCTAAAGTCTGCGTCAGCCTGCGATGTTGTCTGACTGTTCGCCGGGAAGCTGCTGTCCGACTGTGCCTGAGCAATGACGGGGCCAAGTGAACTCCATAACTCTTCAATGTCCAGCTCAATCCCTTCTGTGTCGTCTCGAGCATGCCCTGAAACCCCAAAGCCAAAGTCGGTACCCGTCAGCATGTCAAAATCAGAAGAGTGGTCTAGTATTTGGGACGTTTTCGCCACAGGAGTCGAGACACCATCACTCTTGGTTGCTGTGCCCCAGTCTCCAAATTTCCCACCTGTGCTGCCTTTCTCCATTTCGACCAATACAGTTGGTAGTGGCGTGGCCAACTCTGATTCCATATTGTTATCTTGCTCAGATATAATCTCTGCATGTGGCGAAATGGGGCTCGTGGGCGGTGGAGGACTGGATGGTGGCAGATCCCAACCCGTTTTTACCAACCGGTATTCTGATCCTGATCCTGAGCGTTCCTGGAGCTCTCCAGAAGTGGATGGATTATTTGCCACGTGGGTTGTACGCGACTCCCTTCGCAACGCACCTGGTGAAGGCGACAACCCCCTGACTGAATGATGGGTACAGCCACGGAACAGAGATCCCAACTTGTCATCATCACTGCGTGCACAGGGCGTGAATAAGGAATCACCGGCATTGTCATCTAAAGATGTTTCATGCCTCGGTGGTGTTCGCGGCGTTTCTTTGATTAGATCGGGAAAGGTAGAAGTGGCGACTATGGGCGGCAGCGGGGAGAGGTAGTCGGGTTCTGACACAGCCATCACTGGTAAACTATGTTTTGGCCTTGCGGAAGCCGTACTCCTGGAGGGACTTGATGCTGCAACTAGGAGGCCAGATGTCCCGGATGTATTGGTCTTGTCTTTTGCTGTCAAACCCACCGCCATCCGTTTTGCGCCTCCAGGCTCGCTAGTGCCAATTGCTGGTGTGGAGTTCTGTTTCCTCTTCTTGTCATTGGCTTTGTATGAAACACCTCCCTTATCCTTGGCTTCTCCACCTGAAGACAAAGCACGTTTCAACCCACGTCCAGTTTTGGTAGGTGGCGTATTCTCTTTGTCAGGTTGCGCCTGGGCCGCGGATGTGCTTATGGACTTTGCTGTGTCGCTCGCCACGCACTCTTGCCCACCTGGCTGGATAAGCATTCCCGCGGATATTGCTGCCCGAGGGACAAGATTTCTTCCCCTCGCCCATCCTCCCCCCGGAACAGGATGAGCATCCTCCCGTACTTTCGGTTGTTCCCTAGCTGAACTGGCCCAATGCTGATCGTATGGCCCTTTGGAACCTGACCGAGGCTCGTAGAAAGTTTCCGCTGCGGTCTTGAATAAAGCAGGAGGTTTAGAGGGCGGCCGAGACCCTTGCGGTCGAAAGCCGTTCCGCGGGTCAACCTTGGGTCCAGGAAAAAGCACGGAAGGAAGTATAGTGCTTGATGGAGATGGATTAGCAGACACAGCACTTGCCTGAACTGTGGCGTTTGGGATAAGGGGCAGCAGTTCCTTAAGGATGCCCGCAAGCGCATCGTCTGCCGAGACTGCCGGGACCTTTTCTTTACCTTTCTCGGAAGCTACAGTATTTGACTGAATAGCGGGAGGCCCATCAACTTTCCCAAGAACAGAGGTAAGCAGCGAGAGAAGAAGTTGAGATCCATGCTTATTTTCGATCGTATTGGTTATCGATGCGTCTGACAACTTCTCGCTCCCGACATCATTTGTATTTAAGCGAGAGCCTGAAGCAGTCGCGTTAGTCCCCGAGGTCCGCTTTGGAAGGGTGCTCGTCGAAAGTGGGACTGCCGATGTAGAAGATCTAGCCCTTTTTGGCAACGGTTTATTCGTCAGCAATCGGGATTTGTCCACAATCAGGGGCCTTGATTCTAGTTCTTGAAGTATTTTCCGTTGGCGGGCTATTTCTTCATCCGTGACGGCGGGAATGTTGTGATCAGAAATCCTTATCAATGTCTTGTCATATTCCCGCCCCTGTTGCATCTTTGCGATATTTTCCATCCGCTCCAACGTCTCTTTGTGGGATTGGATTGCCAGGCGACGTGCCCTCTTCTCTGGATTTGTCGCAGATCCTGGGGGACGCCCAACCCTGACGGCTGTCTGAAACGACCGATAGTTGATGCAAAGATGAAGCTTACCTAGGGGCGTGGCCAGATGTCGAAGAGGCTTCTTCTGACTTCGAGGTTTCACCGTTTTGTGGCGCACACTCTTCATAGAGACCAACGCTACTGGTCGAACTTTGCGACGAACCATGCAAGCCAGACAATCTATTAGCTTTGGGGCTGCGCTGGGCGTTTCCTGGAGAAGAATAACCTATTGAAGAAACGATTGATGAGGGATGGAAACCCAAGGAAGACAATGATAATGCGTGTTGCTGTTGACTTTGGAGAGTAGTCTATCGATAATGGGTTTGAGTTTGTGATTGTGATAATAACTTTGTGCGTACCTCTCTCAAAAAAATAACGACTTCCAAGGCATCTGCTCCTCTATCCATCACTATTTTTCCGATGACACACCCGTCGTCGTCGTCATCGCTAATCCCAGGAATTGTAACACGATCGTCAGAGATACACCAGGACATCAGTCCCATTCCCACAGATACACCCTCACGAAGACAGGAGGAAAATGTGATGTCAGGTATACGTGAGTCGATACACAACGAGGCTGATTTAGAAGTGGAATGGTTTCCCTCTGTGAAAGTCGATTCCAGAAGATCGAGAACATAAACAGAGTAATCACGAGAGCGGTCAGCCAGCAGCTCCGGACTAAAATTGTAGCCAGAGTCAGACTTGGCAATCGATCGAAGGGAAGTACCTCACCTGGATGTGCACACTGCTCCTAGGCAAGTCTTGAGAGGCACTCTGGCGAATCTATGGCATCCAACGGTACCTGGGGGTCCAGGAGCAAATGCCTCTGCCGTGCTTTCTGCTCGCCGAGCAATGGGCACTACTTGGACTTTTCGTCTCTGTCGCGCCAGAAGAAACTGTGGAGATGCATCGATGGTGTAGAGTACACGAACTGTTGAGGAAAGTTGTCAAAAAAATCTCTTGTGGAGACCAACGCATCTGAGAACGCGTCGCGCAAAGTAACCCACTTGGCATCAGGAGTCGCGTTTCTATACCATCACCTTCCGGCTTGTCGCGGTCCTGAGCTCCCTGGATATTAGGCTTATTCCTGGTTTCAGTTCTCATGTTAGGTAGAGCTAACGAGTGGGCTTGGAGTTTGCAAAATGTTCGCACGCATTTAAACTTCCGTGAACCAACAAAACGCGTACATATGGACCCATTGGTGTCAATTTTTAAATTCTCCATCATACAAACCTAACGTAATACACATTAAAAGCCACAGATACAAAATACATGGCAGGTCGGTGTTATTCAAGTGGTAGTCGTTTGACCATAGTCTGCTGGAATGACATCCAGCTGAAATACATGTCCATACCAATCGTCCAGGAAATTCCAATCCTGAGACTCGGGAGCAGTTGAAATATCCATCGGGATGTAGTTGACATGTTGGGGACCGTTTTGGCCAATGTCTAGGTAAGAGCCCGGGTTTGCTCCGATTTGGACCGCATCACCATCGTATCTTCCAATCCCCAGGGTTTGTTCTGGAACACCAGTAACATATCCATAAGCTGGTATGCCACGATACTGCATGTCCATTTCACCTTGAGGCACTTCGAGGGGCTTTAGTGGGGGGTCGTTGTGCATGTACCGTTCATGCTGGGTGGGCACCACGACGGACGGTACCGGTGACATGCCGCTGCTCGCAGATCCTCCAGAGGAATCGTGGAAATCGGTAGCGGCGACTGACGGAGAGGAAACCTGATCATCACTTCGCCTAGTTTGCTGATAGGAATGGGACATTTCCCATTGTGCAGGCTGATCTGGGTATATCAATCCAGTTTCTGGCAGCGATCCAGGATCAGTAGTCCCTGGTGATACATTGCGACGCTCCGGAGTGTAACCAGACTGTGCCACCCCGCTTGATGAGCTCGGGGATGCAGAATCTTTGGAGGGCTTGATTAAGCGCGTATATCCGCCTAAAAGAGCCAACTCGTCGTCGCCATCTTCCATATCGCGTTTCCCGGTGCCATTTCCAGGGTCTGGGCTTGCCTTGGTGAGTCCTCGGCCATGCTTGTTGTGCTCCACTGCATATGTCTGGGTTGCACTGTGACTCTTCTCTGTCATACGGGATACAATAGGCTGAACCCCCAGTGAATTGTCATGAATTGGCAGATATTCAATAATTGTCGACACTCACACCGTCAGCTGACGCTCGACCACCAAAGGTCGATGCTCGTTGGTATAGGTCATCGATATCGTGGAGTCGTTTCGCAGCTAGTGGGGCAAGCCTGGAGCCAGGACAGCGAGATGCAATTGATCCCAAAATGAAAACCGAACAAAGGGTATGGTTCCAGCATAAGAGAGCTCTCGCTGAAGCAGCTGGGTAATATTGGAACAAGTCTCCTAGTGCCTGGACGAGTGTCATAGCAGAGTCGTAAGCTCCCGATACGGAAAGGCCATATTTAGTGTGCTGTGGGTCGGATGGATTCGTCGAAACCGCTCTTGCGAAGAACGTACGATGCAGATACAACAAGGCTTGAAAGAACTGTCAGAGAGGTTAACGGTCATCATAACCATCCCATACTCACTACTCTCTCGGTACACGAGCTTCATGTAATTTTGCATAGCCTCCGATTCATCAAGTCCGCTAAAAGTTATCTTCTGTCCCGGAATTCCAATGCCAAAATCACCACAAAGTTTGCGTATTTTGCGATCCAACTCGACGACGGAAGTATACATGGGTATCTTGAGGCCGAATGCCTGTTTGCTAAGAGGCGCAAGGCACTCTGCAGCCAACCGGTATCGGAATGCATGTACTGGGGAAGCGTATATGTTGATGAAAGTGCAATAAAAGCAGGTCAACCAAACGCACAGTTTTTCTTTGGATCGGGGAAGGTTGGCATAGCCACGTCGGAGGGAACAAGAGAGAACGTTGACGGCCGGCCATGTGAGAAAGACTCGATTAATTCGAGGGTGTAAACCTCCCAGTAAACCTTGTTTCGCCTCTTTACGTCGATCGGCTCGAGACCAAACTTCATAGTGTTTCGATCTTCAGCAATCAAAACTCAGTTAGAATTCTGGAGCATATATCAAGATGGGAGCAACACACGGAGACCGATCTATCATGCGTCGCAGACATTAGTAAAACATAGGATAGATCTCATGTAGATACGCGTACTCACAACCTGCGCCAGTTTCGTGGCTAAGGCCGTGATGATCCAAGCATCGCCGCTGCCGATGGTCTCCCCCCACATGGCCTATAAGAACATTCAAGTCGATTAGGAACAACTAGGGGGGCTCAATGTAGGAGGCACCTCAAAATATCCAAGAAGCACCTGATGTCACTGTTAAGGGCGGATACATCATGATTGGAAACAAACTCACCAGGGTTTCTATGGTTATAATTGTGGCATTTTTCAAAACATTCATACTCGTCAATGCCGAACGCGATAAGCATGCATATGCCTCGGCCTCATAATTAAACGGAGTAAGATCAAGATCCACAAGCGCACCCATGGCAAAGTAGGAAAAGAGTAGTGCAAGTTCGTCAATTCTGACGCCTGATTCAGAGAATGATGCCAGTGGGGCATCTGTAAGTTGGGTGTCCCTGTAAACCCGGGAGAACAAATCCTCAAACCAATCGTCCTGGGGAATGATATCGGTACTATAAAGAAAACACTCGGGTAAAAACTTTGAAACAAATGGAAGTGTAACTGTACTAACATATTGTAAACCAGGCGGCAATAACTCCGACGTAAAGCCTGGGCACGTTGGAGTGGAGGAAGGTGACGCCATATGCGTTCCTGCACAAGGTTTGTAGCTTCGCCGATCGTCAAAAAGGGAAAAGATTGATAAATCATCGCTACTTCTGCAGAAACCAGTATGTTGGCTTCTGAAGCTGTTGTAAGAGTGCCGTTGTTCTGGTACTATGGTACGGTAAAGGATTCTCTCAGAAACGCGATCGCACATTGAACTCACCTTGAACAGACGCTGGACAGGACATCAGATTAGCGATTACAACAGGCATTCGTTAAGAACACACACCTCCACACATGCACTCCTTCCAAAATAACGTGTCTGACCTTCGACACCCACGTTCAGCGACCCAAGAGCTTCGTCCAAAGTTTCCTCTTCTTCGCTCTCATCATGATCCTCATCATCAGGTTGGCCATTTGACACCTTTCTACGCCTCGACACTGATCTCTTCATATATGATTCCTCACTGAGCAGTGGGTGTGGTTCTGCTGAAACGCACGCATGTGCGACTTCGAGTGCTTTTTCGAGTTCCAGGACACGCCCACGTAGTTCAGATAGGCGTTGATACAATTGCTCTTTGTCAGTCGATGCCGCAACAGGCCTATTTCTAGTGGGAAGTGAACCTGAAACTTCCTTAGTAGGACATTCAAAGAGGAAGTTGCGCATCTTACCTTCGGGACAGAGCTCAGCGATGCCTACAGCGAAAATAATTCGACCGGTGTTGAGTTTGGATAATAAACACTAGGCCTACCTCGCTTCTGACAGCTCCCGCAAGGAAATACGCGATCACACCTATGTCGTGTAATTAGCGTCAAAGTATATTTGTCGAAGAAAGGTATCCCACCTCAATTTAAGCCTAAAATATAGAGCGAGGCAAATAAGGAAATGGAAAGAACAAAACAAACATGTTCGTCACCCACCTTCGACATTCGGCGCAGCTCAAAGTCTGGTTGACTGCCTGCTTTCTCGAGGTGCCCGGTCTAGAAATTTTAGGCTTCGTGATAGCAGGGTGCTTTGTGTTTGAATGTCCCCATGCCAGTTCGTCGTTATCCGTCATAGTAGACTTCGAAGTTGGGGGGCCTCGCAGTTCGGCTGCTTGCGTAATGCCAGATCTAGATCACGTGCCAGCGTGACGTCGTGACCATCACTGCATCATCGGGGTAATGGTTGCGGCATCATGAACCAACCCTTTATTCATTATATCAAAGCTGAGTTCATCGAAACGGTCAGCACCACATAATCTAACCCCTTGTAGTGTTGAATTTAGCTCTTAGGATACTGGCAATAAAGTCTCGCGCCGGGCAACAATTGCTGGTCCTCAAAATATTATCCTTGGAGGGAAGACTATCATTTCGAATGGCGCCATCATTCGTGGTGACCTAAGACGCACTGGTCCTGGACATGCAGTTGTTATTTCCATCGGTCGATACTGCCTCATCGGCGAAGGATGCGTAATGCGGTCAGTCGACTTTGACCCTTGTCATCAAACCTGCTTCTAAATGTCCAGCAGACCCCCATATAAAACCTATCGAGGAAACTTCAATTACTATCCCATGAAAATTGGAGACCATGTTCACATCGGTGCTAATTCAGTGGTCGAAGCTGCAACAATTGGGAGTCACGTTGAGATAGGAAAGAACTGCGTCATTGTGAGAACTCCAGCTCCGGGAGCTTCTCCGTCTCTCACCATCTATGTTCGATTCACCAAAGGGAAAATTTACTATTATTAAAGATTGTGCGCGGATAGCCGACAACACGATCCTGCCACCGAACACAGTTGTCCCAGCTTTGGCACATTTCTCGGGCAATCCTGGTGGGTCTCCCTTCCGTTTTGTCTACATGTGGGCCTCAGAAGTCCGTGACAGGACACTTTCTAGAGGACTTACCTGAAACTACGCAAGAAAATGTGGAGTTATACACCAAGCAGTATTACAACCGATTTCAGCCGCTTGAACAATAGTCGTGGCAAGGACTCTACTTTCGGGTTATATATAAGGACGATGCATGGCTAATACATAATCAACCTTGTCGAAACGTCTATGCGTGTATGTACCATGAGGCCAGGTAAGACAAAGCTCGGGTTGATAGCAAGCACAGATCCAATATTGGGGTAGTCGAGACCTATGTTTCAATATCGGTGTATGCATCATTGTTCAGTTATTCGTATCACGCATCACGTCGTGATTCTTATAAGACCGCGACTACTCTTCAGGAAGCGAGAGTCTTTCGTGGCATAGCTGAGCTACGAGGTCCCCATCGATAGGAATCTTATTGTCTTGGAATCCTGGTGGGTAGCTCACCGGCGGCAAATCAGGAGAGGTGAAATATCTATCGAGATACCATCAGACAATCATTGGAGCTGTAAAACAATTTAACACACTCATTCCCCCAAAAGCCATAGTGCCTCATGCCGAGGGCACGAGTAGTCCATTCATAATCATATGCAAAACCTCCGGGGATGAAGAATTCCATGACAGTAGCCCTTCTTGAGGGTTTCATCCACAAGAGTGATGTAAGGCCGTTGCCATGCACGCCCATCAGGATCTACCACCATGTTCAACTCTATCTTGAGCGCCAGAGTCGACTGTACTCACTGTTGTTCGACCGGCAAGCCGAAACTGTTCCTGTCGGGAGAGCTTGTCCATACTAACAATATTTACCTCGTAACCATGCTGATCCTGTAACCCTTGGAGAGCCTTGACTAATCGATCATGGTGATCTGGCAATAACATCCGTCTTCCCCATTCCTGCCTCGAGATATAGGTAATGACTTTGCCACCATGCGCTTGTGCATCCCCTCCGGCGAATTCGATCAGGTTGTTACGAATAGTACTCCACCAGTGTGGACTAGCCGTGAGCTTGAATAGCTCCGCATTGAAACGTTGGGTTAACACAAAGTTTGGGCTATGCGCTGCCGCGGCACGATCCGAAAGAACAGCCCGCTCAAGTAAGAATGGGTGAGCCATAGAGGCTCGGTCAGTCCAGTCTTCTTCATATTCCAGAGAAGCTGAAGGGAAAGCGCCACGTGTGACCCATTGGTTCATCGCGGCATAATCCCGCCACTTTCCACTAGGGACATGTGACATTATGATTCGGCGAGGTAAAGGAAGTACGGTACGCCCGTCAGGTGTGATTCCTGGATCAAGGGTACTGTAGGCCCTCCAAAGTCCAAAGAATACTTCGGCGGACCAATGGTAGTAGTGGTTGATACTGAAAACTCTCAGACAAAT
The DNA here is from genome assembly GCA_003314545.1 of Ramaria sp. MG151. Taxonomy (NCBI): domain Eukaryota; kingdom Fungi; phylum Basidiomycota; class Agaricomycetes; order Gomphales; family Gomphaceae; genus Ramaria; species Ramaria sp. MG151. The sequence continues at coordinate 17,071 of QMFG01017162.1, forward strand.
TATGGCCTGAATATATCGCTAAAACTCACAACTGCGGTGGATCGTTTATAAGGAACTAAAAATGAATGTTGGCTCAAGACGTTGCGACAGCAAGAATGTCTCGCTCACGCTTGTACCATCCATTCGGCTTGCGTAAGATCCAAATAACTCTGCCGCCTTAGCAGAACTGATTATTTGCATATCACCGTCTGTAGGTGTGCGTCTAGCAACTTCTTCGGGACCATTGAGTATGGGATACCCAGAAGACGTTAAAAGCATCCTATCCGGCACTACCTTTGGTTCATCTGTAACAACAAACACCGTGCCATTGAAGATGTAAAGCTTGTCGAAGACAGTCCAGCCTTGCAAACGTGACGGATTTCATCGCTTTGTCTCCTGTACATCTGCAAGACCCACCTGGAACATGCAGTCGTATCTCAGTCACTGGCACCTTGCCATTACCCCAGATGACTGCAGATTCTTTTACATCTCCATTGGACGTTGGCACATCAAGAGAAAACTTTTGGCTACCGGCTGCTGGCTTGTTGAGGTGTTCTCCCATCCATGGAACAGTGAGACTTCTACTCCAATCCAGACCCGAAGTTTGAGGGATATCTAAAGTGCCCAGTCCCAGCCGGAGAACGAGAAGAGAGAAAACGAAGAAGGCGATTATGAAGATAATCTCCCGTCGAGTAGGAAAAGTACGCATTTTGCAGAGGGTCTACAAGGTTGTTTGCAAACGCCTCTCGGATGTTCGACAGTAGATGTGTGATATATATCAGTCGAAATGGTAACCTGACCAGGGCGGAAGCTTCATTCGACAGTTACCAACCATCTGGCGAAGAGCGTCTATTGCAGCTGAAATCACAATTTCTAATCTCATCGCTAGGCTGGCTAAATTTAGCACCGGAGCTGCGTCCTAGCGGAGACGCCCTCAACTGGCCCGCGCCACTATCTTGCAAAAACAGAAAGATAATCATATCTAAGTATTATAATGGCTACACGATCAGTCGAAGCGGGAGTACTACATGTGAGACAGGTTTGTAAGGTAGCTATGAGATGAATGAAAAAAGAAAAACAAATCGCGATACGCAGAAATGATGTGATTAGAATTAAATGGAATCGGAAATGAATTAATTTGTAATTCGAGAAAGGTTTGCAGAGTTCGGTCATGCCACTAGTCTTGTCCATACACATTATTTACGGCGCGACGAGGAGGAATAAAAGGCTGCGGATGGAGGGGACGAGCGACGCGAGGTAGTGGACGAATACGTTGTCTGCTGACGGTTCGACCCTGGATCGTCCTCATCCTCTCCCTCGTGTTGCTTACGATAATGTCGGCTCATATTCGACCGGACACTGAAGGATTTGTCACAGCCTGGAGCAGGGCAAGGATATGCTACAGAAAAGTGTTTAGAATTTTCGATCCAGCGCATGATAGAATACACACGTTTATCTCCAGTATGCCTAAGTGAGTGTGTCTGTACATGCAAAGGCGCCACTTAGTATTATCTTCAGTGACAAAATGATAAATATTCCGACCTCGAGACTACTGGGGCGATCAAACCCCTTTCCACACTCCTTGCATTTATACCTCTTTCTTGGATCATCATCCTCGTCAGGTATGTCGCAGGTGCGAACCATGCCTTGAGGTCGAGTGGACGAGGAAGTCACGGGGACGAGATCACGCTCACTCTTGTAAAAGGTCTGAAAACTGTGGCCATGATTCGAGGGATAATCCGCGTTTGTCCTCGAGGAGCCATATGAAGGCGCAACTCCACTGGTGTGAGGGTATTGTCGAGCTGAAGGTTGTGCAGAACTGGAATACGTGGAATACGACCCTCGGCTCGAAGACGACTCAGGGTGAATGTATGGAGCCAGCTTAAGGGAACGATCATGCTGACGATTGCAAGATGAGTTTCGACAAGTCCAGTGAACAAAATAACACATACTCTGTCATGGCTCGGATAGTGAGGTAGAGAGCTCCTTACATCATGGAAATTATAGGGAGAAGATGCGCCGTAGGCATCTACATGCGGTAGCGTTAGAATAACTCAGAGATAGTGACCAGCGAGTGACGTACCACCGACTATGTTCTGAAGGGAGGGCAGACGTTCCTGCTTATAATCGTCGTGTTCACGCTTCGACGTACGACCTGAGGAATAGTAGTCCGACATTGTCAATGTCTGGGTTGTTGGGGTTGCTGTCGGAAGATCAGGTTGGAGATGTGGTTCAATCGTAGTGAGGGAGGTGTAGGATTAGAGGAAAGGTATTTATATGCAGACCTAGTTCTACCATTGCGGCGATGCATATGACTTGGCTGTTTCCGAACTGAGACCCCTCGTTACGTCCTCGAGCCAGGCGCGGCAGCGCCGAACAAAGAATAAAATGACTCTGACGCGCGCCCAAACAAGGAGACAGACGTGGAGATGCAATGTATGCTATGCAACGCGACGGGAACAACGTCGTCAGAAAGCGTGAGGATTGTTCCGACGCTCCTGCAACAAATGCGACTTCTCGAAGATAACAGGGAGGAGCCGGCGATAGTAGGGTACGGAATACAGAAAAAATGTATCGCTAAACAGGAGGGTCAATTTGATAGACGTTTGGGGAAATGATATCAGCTCGGGGGATGTCTGAGTCAAGACAACCAGAGCCCCCGCTGAAGGCGAACACACGCAGAAGGAAACAGGCGAATAAAGAATTGGAGGTATCATTGGCCGCACAGCCTCCACACGAAGGAGGAATGGGGTTGATCGGGGGATGCTGTGGCAGCCTGCAGTGCCCAGGATGTTACCCACCAGCGGATGCTGGCACCCAGGACATATCCATAAGTAGAGTGGGTTGACGGTGACAAGCTGTGTGCGAGCAAAAAATCCCACAGCCGCGGCACTCTGGGATAGACACTACAAAATAGACCGGGAGCAGAACACAGCCATAACCTGAAGCAAAGCAGAAGGGAGGAGAGCAGCGGGCAGAAAGGGTTAGATTCCCACGAACAACTGCTATTGGATTCCGCCAGAAGGCTGTGCTCCTGTCTGACTCTGGCATTGCTGCGAAACTGGAATCGAGTCATTGTTGTCCTCGCAACGTCTCGACTCATTCTAGTCCACTTCTGTCATTCTAGTCCACTTCTGTCGATCCTAGGCTACAGGACGCAGCCCTGCCCAAGGGATACTCCAAGGGTCCTCGGCTCTAGTACTTGATGTTTAATGCTGTGCCAGCCTTTTTCTCAAAGAATATTTGAACAGATGCTCTTTTTG
>QMFG01017171.1:0-14634 GCA_003314545.1 Ramaria sp. MG151
TCGGACAATCTGTTCGGAAGAGGTGATTTGGAGGATCCATGATATAGGTGAGGTGTCCATATTGTGATCGTGACAGGATGTCATCACAAGCTTTGATGGAATATGAAGACTCAATCAACAAGTTCATTGTGAAAGATGGGGATAGTGATGGGGATAGTCAGGGTGGTTCTTTCTAAAAAAAGATTATGATTGGACCTGGCCAATGATTGTTTTGCTAAACATTAATGGAGTGATGTAGGAAAATCATGGAGAAGAGTGTTGTTGGGAGAAAGTGATGGAATTGAGGTAATATTGCTTCAGAATTCAGAAAGGACTTTTTGGAAGGTTTGCTTCGGAAGGATGATGGTATTGGTAGGATGCCCATATTCTGATTGTGACAAAAGGATTCAGTCTTAGACAGGTTGTAGAATAAAATAGGATAATAAATTGGATATTCTTTTAGTGAGTGAGAGTGAAAATGGAATTCATTCATTCATTGGTTATTTTTTAGTGTTTCTGGATTTCTGGACCATTGCTTTATACAAGTAAACTAAGGGGGAGGTTACAAGAGAAGTGTGGAGTGAGGGAAGACATAGGAAGTCAGGGTTAAGGTTTACTCCAATGACCTTATGGTCAGCAGGTAAATATGTGTAGAAAGTTCCTGTGCCCCTTGGAACTGTTGTCTGGTGCTCCCATTCCTAATCTATATATGTATATATGGAGGTATGGTCCAATTAGCTACTGAATGAATATGGAGAAAAAGAGGAAAATACTGGAATATTAGATCTGTTGTTTTTGGGTCCATATATGCAGTTGGATGTGTTCATAATGTTTTGTAGTCATCATAGAGAAATAGCATGTCAAATATAAATGTGATAGGAGGAGGATTGATGGTGTAGTGAATATAATGGTGAGAAGTGGGTGCATATATTGAGTGAGGACTTAATGGTTCATATTTACAACAAAATATGCAATAACAGAATCCATCCTCATGTCAAGCCAAGTATATCTAAACCAGTATTTCTTTTTTTTTTCTTGATAAACAGAGCTAAAATAATCTATGGTAGTTTCAGTTTTTTTTTTTTTCAGTATTTTACTGATGATTCTTGAGGTCCGTATTTTCATTCTTTGTACTATCGACGCGGCCCCTTTTTATTTGCTTCCGTGTCGAAGCGTCCCGGAATGTCGGTCGGAGCCGATAGTTTGGCCGCCCGACCCTCTATGCGCTAAAAGACAGCGGCTAGCGGCTGCCACCGCCGCTAAAATTTTGAGTACTGGCGCAGCGTGGGAGTTTCCCCACTTGTCAACTCAACACGTGACGACAGTTGTATGTACGCTTATTACGTACTCAAACGCTCCGTTAATCTGGAGATGTGGGAGCAGCTCAAAAGGTAGCTTAATGGGATCCTGATTCTCCCAAGGTATATGGGAGTTATGGGAAAGTGGAGGTTGAATGGGACATAATCAAGGCATGCCTAGAAGGGCCGAAGTAGTTATAAAAGCAAAAGGAGGTCATAGTATTAGATTTGTGATCTACCTGTGTAAAGCTATAAGTTCAAAAAAATTATCCCAATGAATGACCATTTTAAATATTGGACATGTCATAAAATTTCAATCACATTTTGTAATATATGCCTCAATTTGTAGTTAATATGATCCAGTTTCTATGAGAATACTTCCAGTATATTGTAACATACCATTCCAATGATTGGTAAATACAGGTAATAAGTTACTGTTTAAATAGTGTCCAGAGTAGTGCCAGATTAACTGGCATAGCAGCCTTTTGGCCCAGTTGGAAGAACACATTATTAATGGATTTCTCAGTTACAGTCTGTGCAATAAAAAATGCTATTTGGCTTGAGTAGGGGTAGTGACACATTGCAAACAGACAAGATCTTACTGTAACTGGTGACATGTGGCCAGCAATGCCACTCAAATTATTCTAAGAATTATCATGGGAGCTTTTGCCTTTCATAAATATTATTTTTTATTTATCTCCAATGGTATTATGTCTAGAGCCAAAGTTGCTAGAATGTTGGGACAAATTTTTAAGCCATTCAATACTACTGGGAGTTAGGGATCCAAGGATGAAAGACCAAGGTCAGTGATACAGAAAAGTAATCAAAGGATGATTGATCAAGTGGCAGGAATAGAAAAAATTAATGATTTGTTTGTTGCCAAGGTTTGTAATGATGGTCTATTTCTTTATCCTATATGTTTTTATTAATTCTCCACATGTTAGAACTTGTTTCAAGTCTAACATCCAAACCTTTGGGCCTCCAGGCCTAAGGTGTCACTCAGTCAAACATTGTTCTACTTATATTTCATTTTACATTTGATCTTCATTCTTTTATTAGTTTTGCAGCCCCTGAACTTGGTCATCCTGTCCCCAATCCCTGTTCTTCTTAGTATATAAGACCCCTGTTCATGTACACTAGACCTCAGTTCTGATATTGACTAAGATACCCTAATAGCATATTTTTTTTCTCTAATACTCACTCCTTTGCTGAGGTTAGTAACTAATTTGTAATAAATGTGTCAATGTGGGGTAGTTGTGGTGATTGATTCAGTTGGCATAAGTGATGTATTTGGAATCTGGTGAGTATGAGGGTTTTTTTTACCTAGCTTTGTTCTGTCGAGTCAAATTATGACAATGTATTCTGGATTTTGAAGTTTGAAAGATGTAATGTCACACAAACAGATTTTCAATCAGTCAAATATTTGGGTATGCAGGACTATAATATTTATAGTTACGTTGAGTTGAATCTTAGTGGAGCAAGTGATAAATGTGGATATAGAAAAAGAAAGTAGGGAAACAGATGGAAGTGGGTGTGGACCGCAATGCAGTGCTCCCATTGATCCTGCAGGTCTTGTACCTGTCCCTGTATGGGTGCTATGAAGCATTCTTGCTGGAAAGTCGTCCCTGAGAATATTTCAAAGATTCTTGAGGTACATGTATGCAACTGAGACGGATAGGGATAAGAGGTCCAAGTGAGCTTGTTGTCTGGTACCGCGGTTCCTTGTATATGTGGCTCAGGCACTGAAAAGAATGAGTGTGCATCAACAGAGATTGTTTGCCTGAACATGTGTGACATTCAATAGAATTGTATGTGTCGATAGGGAAAGGGCGAGGTTGTTGAATGAGTGACACCGATCAGGATAGGGTATAGGTTCGTGGCTCCAGCGCCTCTCGGGTGCAACGAAACAGCCTCTTCGGGTCATCGCATTCGCCTGACTGCTCAAACCGTGTCTATGAAAACAAAGGCAAGGTTCATTGAGGGTCATAGATCGGTTAGAATACGGTACAGGTCGTAGCTCCAGCGCATCCCGGTGCAAAGAAATCGCCTTAATTAAGTCTTTTCACGACTGCACAGATTGCGAAACCAATGCTATGGCGCGGTCGTAGAGGCTGGCGGAAGTTTCGTCCCTAGATGCTGTTGGTACGGAGTCTACAATATTATCTAGTGTGGATACATCGGCTCTCTCAGCTTGTTCACAGATGTGCTGGCTCTGGGAGAACGCTGTAATGAAGCTGCCCATCTTGTATGACCGGGTATGGAGAACTTATATGAGGGTTTAATATTTTTATATATGATATGTTTGCTCTGAAGGGATTGCGTATTGGAGCTAGACTTATACATTATTTTATCTACGTATGTGAAGTTGTAGGTCGTTTGTACATGGCGTGTACACGAATGGGCGTCACAAGACCCCTGGAAGTTCCTTTGGAGTACGAGCGTGACCAAGGTCAGTATATGACAGACCCTTCAAGTGTTTCAACTCACCCCTCGAAATACGATGCGGTTGGCGAGGAGCAACTCGATGCACAGTCATGACGGCAATAAAACAACACCGATGAATCCAACATTTTTTTTCCGACATCTCATCAGTCGATGCAATTGAAGATGTTTTATATGATCTTTTAAATTGATGCACTTTTAGCGTGGCGAACCCAAATTATTACTTTCCGGATTTTTGAGTGTTCCTAAAGCGCACTGACGGACCCTGGGCTATCGGGCAAGTTGTATTATTGTTTTCGAGGTCTAAACTTTTTTACTCCAACGTCGATTCACTGAAGTCCAGCACAGCCCCTCTCATCCACCATTATCGACTTGAGGGAGAATAAAATTCCCATCAAAACGGATTATGATATTGACGGCGCCAGTCCCTTCACCTGCACCTAAATGTGGCCATTCAAGTTGGCCTCCACCGTCGTCTTTGTGAGATGGCCAGAACTTGACACATGAATCCGGCGTAGTGCCCTTACAAGATGATGGACCAAGATCCCAATATTTCTGCGCCTCAATCGCAGCGTAGAGAGCTCCCATAGATGTGCCACAAGTGCCAATGGGAGTGACAGAGTCGTACCAAGGACCGCTCAGTAACGAGTCACGCATTTGCCTCTCATTCCGTATTTCTCCTCGACTCCGGTCCAAGCATCATATAGGAAAAGGGAGCCGTGTTTGAGTATAGCTTCTCGCTTCGATTAACCGTCTACAAATAGATGATCCCAAACTCTCCACATGATCTGCCAACGAAAGACCACGTGCTTCCTCACCGTACGTCACAGCTATCATCAAAAGATCAGCATCAGTGAGTGGAAGCTTGTTCACTGCTCGGACTCCACACTCTTCCATAGTATTCGTCCAACGTCTTAGCCACATACATAACGCTCGGGGTGAAAGCCGTGCGAACTGTGGCCCACATTCGAATAGGGTGGCAAGTACAGCCAATGCGTGCCCTAGAGCGAGCGCACCACCAGCACTAGCAAGGTGGGCCTACGTTTAACAACCCATCAATGTCACACAGAACAATTACAGTAAGCAGTGTGAAGCCTGAGCACACTGGCGCTGCTGATAGCAAAGGCCCACATGCTCACACGATCGGAGTCTATGGTTCAATGGCATGCAGGAGGCTATACACCGATCGGAGGAGCAACAACAATATCGAACAACGCCACTAATCCCTAGATTCAATTCACCGCTGATGGCTGGCAGGTAGAGAGCCCCATAGCGCTAACACAGAGCGACATTTATAATCACTACTCCAAAGAAACTAATCGGCCTCCCAAGAGCATTACCCATCAATTACGAAATCAAAACGTGGTCTACAATGTACATGATATAAATAGAGCGATGAACAGTGTAACCAAATGACATCACAAATAAAATAAAAAGAAGCCATCTAATGAATCTCACCCTTGAGCGCACTCCCTACGAATCGCCTCTGGCCACTCGCAGCGCTGAGCGCGCCCCAAGGTGCGCCGCGGGGGGAGTGGGCGCTATTATTAACGTGTCGCGAGAGGAGGGTGTGGGCGACGATCGTAGCTGGGAGGGGTGGTGGCTCAGGGTGGGATCTAGAACAAGATTGGGAGGATTGAGCTCTAGGAGAGGGAAGAGGGGAATGAGGATTGGAGGGGTGGTGGTGGTGGGCATTTGAAGGGTGTGTGCCACCCAAGGCTTGAGTTTCGGGTAAGCGTGAGTGCGAGGGATGGGAAGAAGATGTGTAGGGCTGAGGGGACAGGGGAGAGTTGCAATTGGCCTCGGACTCGGATTCAGATGGCTTGTAAAAGGGTGATGGTGGTGGTGATAAGGATGGGTTGGCTAACTTGGACGACGTAGGAGATTTGGCTCTGACGCCGGCACCACTGCCACTGGTGCCACTGGTGACACTGACGCTATCGCTGGCGGTGCTGGCACTATACGCAGATCGCCGTGGCGCTAGCCGTGTCGTAGAGGGGATGAGGAGGCTTAGTTTAGGTGGGCCTGGAGAAATGAGGGGAGTGTTATTAAGTGCCAGGTGTTAGATATAAGTGAGTGTAAGGGTACTCACCCGACGACGACAAAAGTGGGCGCTGTACTGATATCGCGTTCGAGCGACCTCTTGTAGAAGTATGTGGCATCTTAAGCATGGACGTGCCATTAGACGTTGGTGAACTCGCCGGGGTCGAGCTCGCTGCTGGGGCTGCGAAGTGGGGGACAGGAGTCATGAGGGATCGTCACTTGAAGGGCTAGAAGTTGATGTGTGAATTAGGGGTATTAAATACCAGCGCGAGTAAACATGGAATCGTTAGCGGGCATTTTGATCCTGTACGGATCAGGCTTATAACAATTGCTTTGAAGAGCCTGGCGAGATCTAGAGCAAGGGCCGGAGCGATGCAGTGTACTGCAGTGAGGGCCATGATAACATTCAGAATGCCACAACCAGCGATATTCTCAACCGGTAGCAGAGCATTGCTGGCGGTGCCGCCGTCCCGACAGCAGCGAACAGCGTGACGTCAGAGTTGAAGCTCCGCGCCAAGACGCAGTCATGGCTTTCCCCGGTTTCCGCACGGATCCAGTAGATTGTTAGGTCAGCTGGATCGCACATCATACGTAGCGGATAGATTACTAAACACATTTCCCCGCGGCTGCTTTCCCCGGTTTCCCCACGGATCCCGTGATCGCACATAACGTGGCGGGTGGATTACTAAACACATTTCCTGCGTAGATATTTCTAAGGACTGTCTCATTGTAATACTGTAGTAATATTATCTTATACACGAACGTCCCGTTTCATCTGTCGCGTTGCGTCCTTCTGTAGCTGATCAATCAGCAACAGGACATCCGACGCGCACCCAAAGGAAAGAGAAAACCCCGATCCTCCATGGCCGTACGTGTGTACGATGCGGCTGAGCGCCCCTGCCCGTCGATGAGTGCGCTGCTCGAGCTCTACACGGACGTTCTTCATGCGGAACGGGCGCAGTCCCTGAACGAGTGGTGCTTCGGGGTCGTAATCTGCGTATTCGAGACCTGGGACACTGAGGGATCTTGTGAGCACCAGTTTTTTTTTTACATATAAAATACAACCGCACAAGTTGTTGCACCGCTCGCGCATCCTGCGTATCTCGGGGGAGTCGAGGGTGAGATCCAGCTCCCATTCTCCGGGTTGGACGAGACCGCCTAGGATTAGAACCTGGGGAGACAAAGGAGATTCAGTTTGAGTAGGTGTACCGAAGCAGCCACATTACTAACATCATCGCTACGAGGGACTACGAGTCGTGAATTAGATGCTGTATTCTATAACGATAGATATGAACACACCGATAAAGACTATATCCTCCTCCACCCCCCTGGCATCGTCGTGCGTGACACACAGGGCCTCGGTCACTTTTGGAAATTTTGTACCATCGTTGATGACACGGATAAGAGCACCGCGCAAGGGATACACTGTACTGTCCCCCGCGAGTTCATGTGCGCTCAGGCCCGTCGCATTGACTATTGCTATAGCTTCATGTTCCTTTAGGAGCTGGTCCTCACACTTGAGCAGATCTCCTGATATGTGATCAGTAACAAGTTGTGCTCCCTTCTTGACTACAAGACTTTTCAGCCAAACCTGTGGAGAAGGCAGTATCGTCATTACGTTTCGTCTTGAAAAGAGAAAAAAAAATAAGTATTGAAAAAGAAAACGCACCATATACGCGTCAGTGTCAATGACAGGCGCCAAGTAGGCGTAAGAATCAATGACGCCAGCATTTTGATTGACTGCATGCCGAACGATGAGTTCCGGATCACGGTGAAATTGATGGATTCCAGCGTCTTCTATCTCCTTCATTTTTACGAGTTGATCCGGCATCTCCTCAATTTTCCTGTCGAAGAAGAAATTCGCAGTGCGCATGCGCACGCTAGGTTCCGTCTTACTCAGTTCTTCAAAGACGTTATACGCGGTCATACACCAGCGTTTTGAGTTGGTCAATGAAATGGTATCCGTATGTTTCCCTATCGCGTGAGTGAATATTATTACAAGGGTTCTTGTATCCAAAGAAAACATACCGCATACTGCAGGTGGCCATTCCCAACTATTGTGAAATGTCGATAAGTAACAAGGGAGCCGATATATTTGGACAACGGGGGACTCACAGGGCACCTGCAATCTGGGACACGATTCGTGGAGTGGCTGGAGCCCATCTGTCAGAAATGATTGTGACTTGATACCCCGCGTCGAGCAAAGCCCAAGCAGTCCTATAAAAAAGAAATTCATTAATTTTTACGGTTACAAGGGCTATATGCGATGTGTGACGTGGGGGATGAAAGCCGACATACGTCAGGCCTGTGACTCCTCCCCCAATGATCAATACACGACTAGTGCTCTGATCTACATACTCCTGCTCGTGGCTAAGGACGAGCTCGCCGCTGACGCGGGAGAGGAAGTAGCCAACGCGTGAAGTCCTGTGTGGCATTGTATAGTGTTTGGTTGCTAATCCAGAGAAACAGGTCTGGAAGAGAGTGTAGTATCTGTTGGAGTATTCAAACTCTGACGGTGAAAGAAGATGATTATATATACCAGAGTGTAACCCCACCCTATTCCGTGACCTCCACATCGTGACACAACCTGAGAGCACCGGATCATCCGCGTGAGGAAGGCAGTGGGGTTGTTGTCGCAATAGACACACGTTCGAGCGTTTGGGTGTCATCCATTGAAAATGCACATGCTTCCACAGGATCAGGATACAGGAACATAGGTTTCAAGTGCCAGGGGTGGTGTTGTGACTGGGTTCACATCGACATGGCTACAACAAATTCAAGGGTCTTTCTTTATCCATCCCGGCTGCATTTACTGTAATACCCCACTGGTACTGTGCGTATTCTGGAAGTGGCGCAGGTCAGTGATGAGTTGGTGAAGAAAGTGTGGTATCATAAGTTACCATACTCTCGGGATAGATACAGTGTGTCCTTGAGGGAATAAAACTGATCATGAGCAAGTAATGACGCCATATGGCAATGCAAACATGGAAATCACCGGAAAAATGAGGATAAACTGCTGGTCCGCGGACTCAGCTAAGGGCCCGGTGCACAATCAAAAGCTGTTGACTGGCGCCTCGTTCAGCTAAGAATTAAAAATTACACAAGCAGTCAGAGTACGCAGGAACTGTAGAGGGAAAGTCTAAACGAATCACGATTCTGTTAAATTTAGGGTCCATTTCTATAAGAACAAATAGTGAGTTGTATCACATGGCATTCTCACAAGACTTGGATCTTGGATCTTATAGGGAGTTTGAATGCTGTCATGATCCCCTTCCTCGTAGCCACGGGGAAGATTGGCCTAGCTTCATCCTGAGTTCAAACACACGCAAAAAAATACCTCGAAAATCCCGAATTCCTATCTGATGCTGAAACTAGGATGGCTTGACCCATGTTTCTGATGGATGTGAGAGCTTGACATAACCGGTAAATTCGATTGGGTGGTGGAGCTGGCATAACGACAGTATTTCAACTCTGATAAATTGGCTCTCCCATTACCAAATGCATCAGAGGAGAAACCGCCGCCAAGCCCGAGATCACGTGATTGAAGTTTAGGCATAGCCGGTTTGTGTGCTCTTCCGATACGCTCCCTTGATCAAATAGGTTTTCTGTGCATTTTTGAACTCGTCTCTTGCTCCGTATGGCGTGTATTGGTCTGCTGGCTACCTGACCAGATATAGCGTTCACTTATTTTTTTTTGGAGTGCTGCGCCGTGCTTGAGCGGCTACGTTATTCGCCGTACCGTATACAGCGACACTAAGCGCCGGTCAACTTTGAACGCTCACTTCATCAGTGCCTGGTCGCTGGTAGCCCTCATGAACAGACAGCAAACGCTGTACGGCACCATACTCTCGACATCGACCTCTCTTAACAGTGACTTATGAAGTTGGGGCATGCTTGTCAAAAGAAGCCTGACAGCTGGTGCTCGTGAATAGCGACAGAACACTTATCCGACTTCAAAGTCTTATGATGTATGTGTCATAAACTGACGGTGAAACGAGACGTGACCTACTCCGGTACGGTGTTCAGGTTAGCTCAAAGTGACTACGCCGTGTTTAGAGAAGTGACTGGAGACTTGCAGGGAAGGGTCCCCCCCCCTTTCCCCAACTCCTGACGAGCCGAGTCAGTGCCCAGACGTGTAACATGACAGGGACCATCGTGAGAAATCAGCCGCTGAATCTCGCCGCTGCGCGAAATCCGACTGCTTGAGCATTCCCAAAATTTGTGAGTTCTCTATACCTGTTCTGAGATAACTCGTGTCATCGCATTCCTGTTACTGTTGATCATGAGCGTAGGGTATCCACATTAATTTGTACATGTGATTGCACACTATCAAACCATCACAGTTCTCCAGATATAATTAAGGAGTCTCGGGTCATTTCTTCAACCCCGTGTCCGTTTGTCCAACAATTAAACCGCAGCCATCATGCTTGTCGACATATCGGGTACTGAGCCATCCTATTGCTCAAAGTCTGGCCCCCTGAGAGTTCTAAACCTTGTGAGCCCCTGAACTGTTCTGATGTTATTTGTGTCATTGCATCGTCCTACTAAACCATCACAGCCCACATCCTCCTGCTAGTTATTCTCGCATAGTTAGTCAAATTATTGCTATATTTACCTTCTGGAGGAGGTGCAGTGATGCTCGCGCTTCTAAATTTGCCTCCATCTGACCACTCTGTACTGATGTAAGAGGGCTCCGCTCTGTATTTTCGTTTCTTTCTTCTAAAAAGTCTTACCTGAGTTTACACAATTAGCTAAGCCGTAGTTGAGCTTGGCGCTTTGGCGCTTTGGTAGCTTACGCGTCGTGTGACCTCGTCCACTTTCTACTGTCCACTTTCCAATTTCCCCAATGCTTTTGTTCTTGTCTTGTATATAACTGGGACTGCTCCCAAGCACAATATTATTGCCCCTCTCTCACTCTCTTATCACTCTATTAAAGCCTGTCAGAAAGAAGAAATCACAAGTGGAAGAAAACATTAAGTTAGCTAGTAGAATTTAATAGAAGAACGAAGAAATAGAAGACTTAACCCAACCATTCCCTCATTTCATCAATAGGCCTACATCCCATCTTACACTGAGGTTTGAATAGACAAATCAACATTTTCTTAGATGTCCGTAATGATGAGGATGGCTTAGCAAACATCCCCCCCCCCTCTTATTCTATTTTTTTACTAGTCAAGAGTCACAGTTAAAGGCACATAATCCAACACTTGAAGCAATTCATCTGGCTTGTCATTGTCATTTCAAGAAGTATCAAGAGATAATTTATGAGTGCTTTGGGCTGGTGTCAGAACCCAATCCAAGCCTAATCCCCAAGCCTTTGGACCTTCATGCCCAAAGCCCCAGCTGCCCTCAAACTTGTTTCAGATCCATCTTTACTTCATGTTTGATTGATTGCTCATAGCTTATGACCCTGAATTCAGCCATTTGGTCCCTGATCCCCAAACCCCTTCATATATAAGCTACTAGTTAAAGCGAGTGTGGTACGGTTCTATAGGGTAGAATCTCAGTCTAACGGTTTAGACTGTGTTATGATAAAATGTACCTATAGGGTAGACTACAACAGGTCAATTTAGGTATTGAGATGATTAAAGGAAAAATAACTCACATCTCAGTCTAACGGTTTAGACTGAGATGTTTAACTGCTTCTACGGTCTATTTAACTGTTCTAGCTAGGATTGGTAAGTGTATTATAAATGTAACGAAAATATTGGTAACGCGTTGGTCATGTGATCTGACATGGCGGAGTTACCGGCTTCCAACACTCCCCCACGAGCGGGACTTATCTGGAGTGCCGCTCGGAACTTTTGGAATCTAGGTCGCGGTAAGGCTTTGGTGAACGCATCCGCTATGTTCTCTTCTGTAGGGCAGTAAGAGAGATCAAGGATTCCATTTCGGATGAGGTGTCTGACGAAATGATATCGGATGTCGATGTGTTTGGTACGTGCATGGAACTTATTTTTTGAAGCAAGTGCGATTGCTCCCTGATTATCGCAATAGATGGGGATTGGAGATGACACTGGTCCATATAGCTCCTCCAAGAGTGCCTGCAAATGCAATATTTCGCGAGTTACAGCTGTGAGTGCGATATACTCAGCTTCTGCAGTAGAAAGTGCAATGAGGGACTGTTTTCTAGCACTCCATGCTATTGGGGAGCCATGAAGGTAAACCATATATCCTGACATTGAATGTCGATGGGGTTGCGATGCCCAATCTGCATCGACATAGGCCTCTAATCCGGTGTCGCTCGTTCCTAAAGTCAGCTGGAAATCAGCTGTACCTTTGAGGTAACGTATAACATCCTTTACTGCCTCCCAATGTGTGTGTCCTGGATTTCTCATGAACTGTGATAGGATTGCTATGGGGAATGCAATGTCGGGTCGTGTGCTTATGCCCGCATACATTAGCGATCCTATTGCTTGTTGGTAAGGAACATTCTTCATGTTCTCGAGTTCTATGGAAGTGGATGGGGACTGATCATTGGATAGTGTAGTTCCTGAATGCATTGGTGTATGTGCCAACTTTGCATCTCGGAGTCGGAAGCGTTCCAGGATGGTGTCAATGTAAGCTTTCTGCGACAATGTTATTGACAGGGCTTGATGGTTACGCTCGACCTTTATCCCTAATAGCCAATTTAGCTCCCCCAGGTCAGATATCTCAAATCTCTTTTGGAGTTGCGCTTTGAAATCTGACACGTGTCGCAGATGTTTTGAGGTAATGACCATGTCGTCTACTGATATTGTGATAACGGTGTGTTCTTCATTATTCCTCCTGAAGTATACCGCCTGATCAACCTGAGATCGTGTGAAATCTATCTCTTTGAAGAACTTCTCGAGCTCCTCCGACCACTCATAACCAGCTTGTTTGAGTCCGTACAGGCTCCGTTTCAGTTTAAGGACCTTTCCCTCATCCTCTGGTTTGAGGTATCCAGGTGGTGCGCGCATGTAGATATCTTCATGAAGTTCTGCATTAAGGTACACACTTTTGATATCAACCTGGTGGATTTCCCATTTCTGATGTGCAGCCATAGTAAGGACTGTACGGATAGTCGTCATATTGGTGGTAGGAGCGAACATCTCTGAGTAATCTAGTCCATGCTTTTGGAACTGTCCATTGGCTACGAGTCTCGCATGAAGCTTGAGTCTTTTTCCATCTGGTCCACGCTTGGTTGCCAATACGTAGTGGGATGGAATGATATTGGCATGGGGTGGTGGGTTCACTATCTCCCATGCTCCAAGTTTTTCAAGTTGTCCTATTTCGTAATTGAGTGCATTGTGCCATTCCTCTGCATCTGGACCGGTGAGTGCTTCTTTTAGTGTCGGTTCTGGTTCTGAAGTCGCTAATGCCCAATGTAGATTGTATTCCGGTAAGTCATGTTCTTCTATAGTTGCGGCTACTGCTGCTACATGCTCTCCGTTGTTAAGGTCTCGGTAATACCCTGCAGGTGGTCGAACATGTGTGACTTGAGGTATGGGTGGTTGCAGTAGGGATTGTAATGATCCTGGAGGTGTTATTGGCAGAGTAGGTGGTGTTTTGACTTGTGGTAAGGTGGGCTGGACGTCTTGTTGTGTGCTCACAGGCATTGACTCCCCCACGTCTAGTCCACCTGTCTCTACAGTGATGGCTATTGGTGCGAATGTGACATTTCGCTTGATACTCACGCCTCTCTTTTCTGGCCAGTAAACACGGTACCCTTTGCTTTCTTCGTCAATCCCAACAAATTTTGCCTCTTCTGCTCAGGCCTCAAGCTTTCCTCCAGTAGTGGAGTGGACATACAATTTTCCTCCAAACTCATGCGCTTGTGACAGATTTGGCTTGGTTTTGTGAAGAAGGGAGTATGGTGTTTCCCCTGGAATAGCACGTGATGGTAAGCGATTTTTCAACCATGTAGCGTAATTGATAGCTTCTGGCCATAGGAACATCGGCATGTCCTTTCCAAGTATCATTGCACGTGCATGCTCCACCAACGTTCGGTTTAGTCTTTCTGCTACTCCATTCTGTTGCGGCGAGTCATGGATGGTGAGTTGGCGTTTTATGCCATTGTCTTTGAGGTATTTTTCAAATTCTGTGCTCAAATATTCCCCACCTCTATCAGATCTCAATTTCCGTAATTTGACTCCTGGATATTGTCGTGCTATCTGGGCCACATAGTACTTTAACGCTTGGAGCGCATCGGACTTGTGTCGCAGAAATTGTACCTGGGTTTCTCGACTGAAGTCATCAGTAAAGCTGATGTAGTAAAGGCTTCTGTTGATACTTGTCGTTTGCACAGGTCCCCATAAGTCAGTATGTACCAATTCTGCATATGACTGGGCTCTATTCTGAGATTCCTCTGGAAATGGTTGTCGGACTGCCTTAGCCTTCGTGCAGGCATCACAGAATTCAGGAGTGGAAGTTAAGTTGAGTTCCACACCTTCTATGAGTCCTTTCTTTACTGTGTCTATGACAGCAGGTTGCGCCACATGTCTGAGGATTCGATGCAGTGCATGCACAGAGAGTTTTTCTCGTGCTGCATGTGTTTGATGCGCGAATGGAGCAGCGATAGAGTATAGTCCATTTATTTGTGGAATCTCTGCTATAGTCTTCCGGTGTGGTGCAGGGGAAATTATCCTGCACTTATTCTCTTGGAATTGGACTGTAAAACCGGCTGAAGCAATGCGGTTTGTGGAGATAAGGGTGAGAGACATTTTTGGAGTGTAAAGGGCATTTTTTAGCGTTACGCTTGTGGTCTCGCTCCCCAGGGGTAAGTTGATTCTAACATCTCCTCTTCCTATAGCGCTTATGGTTGATCCATCAGCTGTCTGTACATCTTGTGGAGGGATGTCATGGAAGGTGCAAAATTTAGATCGGTCAGGGCAGAAATGTGATGTTGCTC
>QMFG01017172.1:1428-27522 GCA_003314545.1 Ramaria sp. MG151
ATACACCTTGCTTAATCTCTACACTCCTTCGTTCCCCTCGTTAAGGTCACGCCCGAACTTCAGGTGACCTTGGGCCTCGTCCGAAATACGGGACAGGACTCTGAGCTGGCGCAGCACATAAGCTGAAGCCGAGTCCCACTCGACCCGTTCGCCGAGCCTCGGCCCCCCTCAGCAACCCGACTCCGAACCTTGGTCGACTCTATATTGAGTCCCAACCCTCACTTTGCTTCCGCTAAGATCTAGTTCTTAACACCGTCCCCAAAACTTGCACACCGCTACCTCGGGCGATATGTCGTCCAACGGAAGGTGGGACGCAACGCATATCGCCTCCAATTACCATGATCAATGGCCCGACTACACCCAGTGTTCAATGTTGTCAAACTCCTTCCGGCGCCCGAAGACCCTATCCCTGGTCGGAAGTCCAAGCCACCACCCCCACCTGAAATTGTAGATGGGGCCAAGCACTACACAGTGGAACGGATCCTTGACAGTCGGTTCCACAGAGGCCAACTACAGTTCCTGATCAAATGGGAAGGGTATGGGTATGAGGAGAACACTTGGGTTTCGGAAACCGATGTCTCGGCCCCGGACAAAATCCGAGAGTTCTATCAAGCACACTCCAGAGCACCTCGGAGGGTTCACTCAACAGCATTTGACACCATTATAGCACGTGCTTCGAGGACGCAGCACTCTCGGAGGGGGCTGATGTCAGGGGACAACCTATTTTCACCAAGCCCTCCATCTCCAAGGCCCCTACACAGGCAAAGCACAAGTCCGAGGCGCGGGAACCTTGGTCCGAAGCCTTGGGTCCTTGACCCGAAGCCTCCAAGCATGAACCTGAAGTCTCGGGCCTCTAGTCCGAAACCTCAGACCACCCGAGACCTCAGCCAACCTCAAGGAAGAACTCGAATGTCTGATCCGAACCTTCGGCCTGACATCCGACCTTCATCAGGGTCGAAGTGCCTTATGGGGATAGAAGTCGGGCAGGGTTGACAGTGCGTAGGAGTGCCCCTGGTTGGGCATTAGGTAGTCGTATATAGTTTTTTCACTAGTAGCGGGGATCCCTAGACTTTTCTCTTTGGATTTCCCCTCTACTAGGTGAGAGTTCCTTCACTGTATTTTCTTACACATATATATATCTTTGGATTTCCCCTCTACTAGGTGAGAGTTCCTTCACTGTATTTTCTTACACATATATATATCTTTGGATTTCCCCTCTACTAGGTACCTACGGGTGCTAGGAGGGTTGCCCTTACACCTACATCACGTGAGTGCAAAATCTTCTCACAAAAAAAATGAAAAGTGCTAGAATTTGCCCAGAAATTAGTTTTGAAAATAAACTTCTTTTTTTTTTTTAATATGCTATAACAAAAATATAATTCTGCAATAAAACTAGGACTGAGCTTCCATGTCTCCACTGCTACCACCCCCCCACCCTACTGTCTACCCATCCTGTCCATACCAAAGACTGTTTACGTGTTCAATAGCTGAGGAGCTGAGTCATGTGACCTTGGCTAATGACCAGGTGACCTGCAAAATTCTCTTTGTGAAAAATGAAAAAGTGCCACATTCACGCAGGAATTACAATTTTTTTTTTTTTTGATATTTTGACCTTAAAGTTGCTACTAGTCACTCAGTTTTGTGTTTTTTTTTTCTAAAGTCTCTGCAACAAGTCTTAGCAAGCAATATACTAAACATATTCTAGGAGCTAAATTTGTATTTTATCCCTCTCCTAATGTCTAGTAGCAATTTGAAGAAAATGAGCTTCATGCTTATGTAAGGGGTGCCCGTTCCTGGTGACCTCTACCTTACCTATTTGCTTCCCCTCCAACTATACCTTATCAGTAGACTTTTACATCACTTTTCTAGACTCATCTTGTTTGATGGTTCTTGGATATGACTGTCAAGAGAATTAGAAGAAAACATGGACACAGATTACTAAGAGGAAAGAGCACCACCTTATCATTTTACTTATTATTTTCTTTCACTTTTTTCCAGTCAGCTTTGGACCCCTCCCCCTTGTTTCAAACCACAAGATGTGAGCCTGAACTCATACATCTGTGCAGTTTAGCAATATCATGAGGTGATCACAATGGATGCATTGACAGATTGTACCTACAAGTTCAAGGTGATGACATGAAGTCATCATACATGAGGGGGCTTCACCATCCCAAATGCTTTTGAATCAAATTAAATGACCTATGCATAATAAGTTGAGGTCCCAGATGTTTATAAACCTAGGGAAAAATAATAAACTGGGGTCATGAAGGGACAAATTGTTACAAGTATGCTATTTTCACACATATGACTCTGAAACTTCTCCTATAGATACTGGTATATATAATCAGGCAGAAATATGCATTACTTTGATTTTGAGTAATGAGTCCAGCTCACTTGCAAGTCATTCACTAAGTTCAATCTTAAACAGTCTTCAAGTTCAAGGACACTCTTGTCACAACTGTCACAGTCACATATCCGGTCAATCTCTGGATCTCTGGGTTCATCTGGAAAACCTTGCTACTCTTCTATCTGTCACAATCACAATTTAGGCCATTACTTTGTTTCTTCTCCAAACCACAATCCCTGAATGCTTCTGAAAACCTTCTTCAGAAATCTGAAACAACCCTTCCTCTATTCTTTGCATATATTCAATCCGGTCACCCAATCCAGTTCATCAATCACTCCAATTGATTTTTAGTGAAACAATCACTGATCAGGTCCAATCATGTCTTTTTTTAGAAAGAACCACCCTGACTATCCCCATCACTATCCCCATCTTTCACAATGAACTTATGGATTGAGTCATTCATATTCAATGAAAGCTTACAATGACATCTCATATTGTTAGACTCTATGATATGAATGTTCTAGACCCTCAGGATCACCCTCCGAAGGATTTAGGGATGGTTATCTCTACCCAAAGAGCCATGTGATTTGGAAACATGTTTCAAGAGCTATTGTTGGTCCATTAATCTTTGTCTTCATTCACAATTTTCCTACTTGCCTTGTTCTTTGTTTTCCATGGTCTTTAATTAGTATACATGTACTGTCAGGGGACAACCTGTTTTCACCAAATCCTCCACCTTCAAGGCCCTTACACATGCGAAGCACAAGTCCGAGGCGCGGGAACCTTGGTCCGAAGCCTTGGGTCCTTGACCCAAAGCCTCCAAGTACGAACCCAAAGTCTCGGGTGTCTAGTCCGAAACCTCGGACCACCTGAGACCTCCACCAACCTTGGGGAAAAGCCCGAATGTCTGATCCGAACCTTCGGCCCGACATCTGACCTTCGTCAGGGTCAAAGTACCTTATGGGGATAGAAGTCGGGCAGGGTTGACAGCACATAGGAGTGCCCCTGGTTGGGCGTTAGATAGTCATATATAGTTTTTTCACTAGTAGTGGGGATCCCTAGACTTTCTCTTTGGATTTCCCCTCTGCTAGGTGAGAGTTCCTTTACTGTATTTTCTTACACATATATATCTCTTTGAATTTCCCCTCTGCTAGGTACCTACGGGTGCTAGGAGGGTTGCCCTTACATGTACCTTAGCTACTTTCTGACCCTCATGGACTCTTTCCCATTCGTTCTCCCTTCTGAATGGTTCAGTATATAGCTAGCACATTCCCATGTATATTCCCTAGTTCAATTATTGTACGTCTACTTGATTGTTCTACTCAAACTTGCCAACTTGTCGTAAACTACCTTGAACAACAACTTCACATTTAAGTGAGTACTCCTACTTCATTTATATTAGTCTAGACACACTTTGAAAGAATGTAAGACCACTGGCTGTGATTGACATGAACTGCAAAGTTCATTCAATCCATGAGATAGAATCCCTTTGGAATCTCTATCTCTTCGGAACTATGCATTTGTTTGCAGATGTTCCAAAAGCCATTCACTTTTACTGTAGAATTCCTATTCATTTTCAAATACCATTCTATCACCATTAGAAACATTTCCAAACATTACTACTAACATAACATTCATCAACAACTTTTATCACTGATATTTGAATTCTGACACTATCCTTGCTTCCCCTTGTCATCCCATTTTGATCCCCTTGTTTCTATGTTTTGGAAATCTTTTTTGATAGTTATGAAACACGTTTCACTTACATTAGTCATCCCCAGACCCAATCCCCAAGACCCTTAGTATATAAACCCAAAACCCTCTTGTATATTCCTCAGTTCTGATATCAACTTAATACACCTCATTCTCTACTCTCTCACTCTACACTACAACCCATGATGAGCTACAGCTCATCCAGATCCTCCAGATACTTGGACTTCTGAAATACAGAGACAGAACGCTGAGTCAGTGCAACACATAAGTTGAAGCCATGTCCCTCTGACCCGGCTGGAAGTCTACTGGAAACTTCTGGAACCCTGCTCTACACTAAGTTACACATCCCAGAAACATCATCATTGTTCCAGGATTGTCATTTATCATCAGTAACAACTTGCCATTTAACAGTATATCTTTCACAGTGTAACAAATTCCCACAGTGATGTGTTCTTCTAACTGGGCCAAAAGGCCACTATGCCAGGTTATCTGGCATTAGTCTGTGGGCACTATTTAAACAGTAACTTGTTACACATATTCACCAACCATTCCAATGGTATGTAACAACAATCCTATTTTAGCCCTCCCATCACTATAAGTCTATGTGGCTCACAAGATAGAATCCCTTCAGAATATCTATCTCTTCAGAACTAGGCATCTCTTTGCAAACATTCCAAAAGTCATTCACTTTTACTATAGGACTCCTATTCATCTTAAAACATTATTTCATTATCATTAGCAACACCTCCAATTATTTAACTAACATTGCAACTATCTACAACTCCTATCACTTATATTCCAATTCTGACAACTCTACTATATGTTCTCTAGTCCACTATTCATACATTATTCTTCATTCTGAGTGCCCCTCCATAGGATGACTCATCAACATGATACTATATGCCCCAAACACATCAATATCAATGAAGCAATGGCTTGTACTAGCAATAAATATTAATCCCTCTTAATGTTTAATAATAACTAGCTCACCTGATGCAATCTATTTATTTATTGATATTAGGTGTCAAGGCCAGTTTCTGGCTGACCTATGGAAGTATCTGGGACATTCTGGAAAATATTTCAGGCTCCATCTCTGCTTCTATATCTTGATTCTATTTTATTCTTTGTTTCCATGTTACAGAAAACTTCCTCATAATTTACACATACTCAAAAGGTCAGCCCAACAGAATTTGATATGGAGCAGGATTAACCACATGTGCATGGAGGTGAAATGTGAAATTCCTGATGTGCATTGAAAGTTCCCTACACAGGTCCAAGGTACTGGTGTCTCCTCCATTTGCATCCCCCATTATTGTTTTCACATTTGTATCATAGTACAACCCCAGCTGTACTACTACATCTGCATGGATGCACACAATCAATCATCCACTATCCAACAGAGCTGAAAAGGTATGGCCTTTCACAACCACATCAATTTTCCAGAGAGGAAGACTAATGGAACAAAAATTTCATGTCAGTTCTCCTGGAATGGATACTGGTGCCTTCCTGGAATGCGGCAATGGGACTGAATGGGCTGCAGCTACCATTACTCCTGGATTCCCCACTTCTGTGCATGTTGTTTTACACTTGGCAACAACCCCTTTTCTAACATTGGTGCTGGCACTGAACAACTTCAGAGCTTCATCTTCTATCTCCAACTTGAATGTATATTGAGGTAGTGCTCATCCTAGGGCTAGTACTGGGGGTGAGGACAAACCATTCCTAGTGGTCACAAACACCTCAGCCTCCTCTGGGACTTCCTCCACATCTACAATAGAACCACCCATTACCTTATCCTTGCTGTCCTCTGCCACTTCTGCCTCTCTTGCTATTTCCTCCTCTTTCTTTCCACTTTCTGCCTGTGTCCCAACCACTTCCCTCATTGAGAGGTACATGTTAGCCTGAGTAGGGGTACATCCTTGTTTGTCAAAGGTAACATGTGTGGATTCTCCATATAAAACTTATCAATAATGTACTGTAGCCCATTTGGATGTGTCTTGACGTGTCCCCCATTTGGCCATTGATACCATGATCTGTGAACAACAATCTTCCCTTCTTGGACATATTGCACTGCCACCACACACTGCCTCACCCAACCACCTGGTCATTTGCAGAACCCACATGTTCTTGGCCCTGTCTCTCCTGGAAAGGTACCTTGGGTTGGTATGTGAAGGACTGGCCAACTTGGGGTGACAGATATGCAGCTGCCATAGGAGTAGAGGGGGCAGTAACTGCAGTGTAGACAGCTGGACCTCTGAAGATTGTAGTCATAGCAAGAAGTGCTATCACCAATTGTGCATAGGCTACCACATAGTCTGGGTCATTCACTTTGAGGGATGTAAGTTGCTTTACTAGGTCCCCAATCTCGTCTCCTCCTGTTATGGCTGGGATCTTCTCCACTGTCATTACCACCTCTCTCCTCCTCTTTGTCTTCTCCTTTGTGCTCCTCTTTGCCTTTCCATTTCCCTTCTTCTTTGCTGCCCAACTTTCTGAATCTGAATCTGAATCTGAATCTGCTGTATCAGTGTCATCACTTGAATCACTTTCTGCTGACTGGTCCATGTCAAAAGCATTGTGGTCAAAATGCACCTGGCTGCAGTGTAGATGGCCTTCATGGGGTATGGTTCTGCTTGGTCATGCTTTGCAGCTCAATACACAGCTGCTGTATTAAGGTATTCTGTGTACGAGGATGGAAACCATACCAGAAGGCTACATTATGCTCTGATGAAGAAATGTGTTTGTTGCTGAGCAGCCACTGAGAGACCAGTAAGAACTCCCTGTAATACTTCTCAAGCTTGTCCTGGGATGTGATTCCTGATGGGCAGCCTGGGCTGCAATCTTCTCCATGTGATGGCAGGAATAAATCTGGGGGCTCAAAGGCCTTTGGAAAGCAGAAATTGTAAATACTGCCCAATCAGTGGGGTTGGCACCTTCAATAACCTCAAAGAGGGGGTGTTGCTTCTTGGCAACATATTTGTAGAAAAATTTGGCTTTGTCACCCTCGGTGAGTCCTGCATCATCAGCCAAAGCTTCAAAAACTCCAAGAGATTCTCTTCATTGCCTTTCCAGGTGGTAGGGGCCTTGGAAGTGCCTGGATTAGGCATATTTGCTCATGCTTTCACTGTTGCTAACATATTTGTTGAGTAGGTAATGCTATGGAAAGTTGGTCTAGGGATGAGTGAAACCTTCTGGTGACTTTGGAGAGTGTGGATAGAGGGTGGAATTGATTGGGTTAAGGGTGAAACAGTGATGGAGTTGTTTGAAGTAAGTTTCCACTGCCACAATTCTGCTTGCCACTGATGGGCACTGGTGTAAAAGTTGCTGCTGAGGGCCAGGGAAAACAAGCAAGGTGAGCTTCATGTTGCAAAGCTCTAGGGCAGCCAGATGTAAGATGGGATGTAGCCCTATCAATGAAACAGAGGAGAAGTTGAGGTATGACATCTATTTTTTATATACTTTGCTTATCTTCTACCAGTTTAACTCAATGTTTTTCTTCTACTTGTGTTTTCTTCTTTCTGACTGTCTTTAATAGAGTGATAAGAGGGAGTGAGAGAGGAGCAATGATATTGTCTTTGGGAACAGTCCCACTTATATACAAGATGAGAACAAAGTGTTGGGAAAAGTAGGAAGTGTAAAGCAGATGGTGGACAGTGAAAAATAGACCAAACGATGCATAAGCTACCAAAGTGCCAAAGCACCAAGCCTAACTATGGCTTAGCTAATTAAGTGACAAGACCATTTAAAAGAAAGAAACAAAATAGAAGTGAAATCTATAACTAGAGAGTGGAGATCTCTTACAGCAGATGGTGGGGTTAACTGTCTGTGGCCATCCCAAAGCAGATGAAGGCACTGATGGCTCAGCAATACTTTGGTTCCTGTCCATGTGAGCTGGAAACATTTGCTTAGACATATTGATATCTTTGGTAGCAATTGCTTGTCTGTGGGGACTTGTAGGTGGCTATTTGTGCATGACTGTTTGTGGCTGGGTATATGCGCTTATTTGTAGGTGCATGCATCTGTGGGTGTTCAGGTCTTTGATCTGTGAGTTGAGGGAAGTGATCCTTAAGGTGTTGAACCCTGGATCCATGGTGTTGTGTTGTATCTGAATCTGTGGGTTTGTTTATTTATTGTTTTTCTTTCAATGTGAGTCTCTGATTATGTAAGCTCAATTGAGAATATACAATAACAGTCCAAACCTTCGCACACTCTGAACCTAGGTCCAAAGCATGAGAGCCCAAGTCCAAACCATTGGGTTGGGAGTTCAAAGTCTCAGACCACCTCAGGGTATGACCCAAACACCTGGCCTGCCAGCCTTCATCAGGGACAAACCACCTTATGGGGATAGAAGTTGGGCAGGGTTGGCAGTGCGTAGAGATGCCCCTGGTTGGTGTCACAATCAGTTTTTGGGCCTTTCACCATTATCCTCTTACTTCTGAACAATATCATCCAAAAGTCTTTGCTCAGAATCTGAATTACCCTCACATCAACCAAATCCTTCACACATATTGATCTGGTCACCCAACATGGTCCCTGAATCACTACATTGGTGTTTAGTGAAACAATCAATAACCAGGTTTGATCACAATTTGTTTCTGAAAAAAAAAGCACCCTAACTATCCCCATCTTTCCTAATAAACTCATTGATCGAGCTGATTCTACTCTTCCAAAGCCTGCAGTGACAGCTCATACTATTAGACTATATGGTCCATGCATCCCTGATACTCAGGATCACCCTCCAAAGGATTAGTATGCGGTTATCCCTATCCAAAGAGTCACACAATTCAGAAACATGTTTCATGATGTATTCTTGGTTCATTAATCTTTTACTTCATTCACAATTTCCTGTCTACCTTGTTCTTTCACTCCGTCACTTCTAATTAGCATACATATACCTTATCTATCTCCCAACCCTCACAGACTTTTCCCCATTCACCCTCTCTTCCAAACTGTTTGTTATAGGTAGCACATTCACATGTATGTTCCCTAGTTCAATTATTGTATGTCTACCTCAAACTTGCCAACTCATCATGAACTACCTTGAACAAAAGTCTTTGAACAAACTATACCTTTGAGTAAGTACTCTAATTTTGCTAATATTGACATAAAACTATTTCAAAACAATGTGATATCATTGGCTGTGGTTGACATGGACTATGAAGTCTATTCGACCCATGAGATAGAATTCCTTCAGAACATCTATCTCTTTGGAACTATGTATCTTTTCACAAATGTTCCAAAGGCCATTCAATTTTACTGTAGGACTTCTATTCACTTTCAAATATCGTTCTATCATTGCTAGTAACATTTCCAATTGATAGTACTAACCACACATTCATCTACAACTCTTATCACCCATAATTCAATTCTGACAGTTGGGTGTTAGGTAGTCATATATTGTTTTCTCACTAGTGGTGGGGACCCTTAGACTTTTCTCTTTGGAATTCCCCTCTACTAGGCCCTTTACTTGTATTTTCTCGCATATATATATCTTTGTATTTCCCTTCTACTAAGTACCTACAGCCATTAGGAGGGTTGTCTTAACAGCTATGTGCTTACCATTCTGTAAAATATCAGCTGTGGACATGACTGCTTATTGTGTCTACTTTGGTGAGATATGCTCATGAGTTCACCAAGAAGATTGCAAAACAGGAAGAGGTGAAATAAACTTATGAGGCAAACTGTCAGAATTGAATTATCAATCATAAGAGTTGTAGATAAATGTATGGTTAGTGGTATCAATCGGAAATGTTCCTAATAGTAATGGATTGATTTTTGAAAGTAAATGCAAGTCCTACAGTAAAAGAATGGCCTTTGGAATGTTTGCAAAAGGATGCATACTGTCACATTCAGGTTTCTGGACAATCTCTGGATCTCCGAATCTCTTAGGTCAATCTACAGATCTCCAGGTTCATCCAGAAAACCTTGTTACTCTTTATCTTCACTTCCCTTGTCATCCCATTTTAACCCCCTCATTTCTATGTTTTGGAAATCTTTTTTTTGATAGTTATGAAACATGTTTCACTTACATTAATCATCCCCAGACCCAATCCCCAAGACCCTTGGTATATAGACCCACAACCCTCTTGTATATTCCTCAGTTCTGATGTTGACTTAATACACCTCATTCTCTACTCTCTCTCTCTCAACGCTACAACCTACGATGAGCTACAGCTCACCCATACCTTT
Organism: Ramaria sp. MG151; assembly: GCA_003314545.1. Classification (NCBI taxonomy): domain Eukaryota; kingdom Fungi; phylum Basidiomycota; class Agaricomycetes; order Gomphales; family Gomphaceae; genus Ramaria; species Ramaria sp. MG151. The sequence continues at coordinate 11,675 of QMFG01017172.1, forward strand.
GGATACTTGGATTTCTGAAATACAGGGATAGAATGCTGAGTCGGCACAACACATAAGTTGAAGCCAAGTCCCTCTGACCTGGCTAGAAGTCTAATGGAAACTTCTGGAACCCTGTTGAATGCTAAGTGACACATCCTGGAAACATCTTCATCATTCCCAGATAGTCATTTGACATCAGTGACAACACACCATTTAACACATACATAGTTCTGAAGAGATAGATGTTCTGAAGGAATTCTATCTTGTAGATTGAATGAACTTTGCAGTCCATGTCAACCACAGCCAATAATATCACATTCTTTTGAAGTGTGTTTAAACTAATATAAACAAGATTGGAGTACTCACTTGAAGTTGTGGTTGTTCAGAGGTTGTTGCTCAAGGTAGTTCACAACAAGTTGGTGGGTTCAAGTAAAGCAAACAAGTAGATGTACAATAATTGAACTAGAGAACATACCTGCAACTGCGCTACCTATATATCGAATGGTTTGGAAGGGAGAGCAAATAGGAAAGAGTCTGTGAGGGTTGGAAAGTAGTTAAGGTACATGTATACTAATTAAATGCCATAGAAAACAAAGGACAAGGGAGGTAGGAAAATAATGAATGAGAAAAAAGATTAATGGACCAACAATAACTCCCGAAACATATTCATATCATAGAGTCCAATGATATGGCATGTTATTGCAAGCTTTGAGAGAATAGAAATGACTCAATCAATGAGTTCATTGGGAAATATGGGGATAGTGATGGGGATAGTCAGGATGCTTCTTTTCTAGAAAGATTAGGATCAGACCTGGTTATTGATTGTTTCACTAAACATTATGTGTAAGGATGTGGATGCTGCCTGTATAAAAGTGTCAACTTGGAGGATGAGCTGTAGTGAGGATATAGTTACATCTTTTGCATCTAAAGCCCCTCACTCCCTTAAAATATATCCAGAATCCCAGAACAAGAGCCCTGGTAATGTAGGCTGTCATAAGACATTAGGTTTTATCCAACATCACCAACCCCCAAAAAGCACTCATCACCACAGAACACCCAATGTCAATCATTCCCATCAAACCACCATTAATTTCTGTGGCCAAAACCTAGAAAAAAACTCTGAACCAGATGATAACATCTTGGATGTGACTTCTGATGGGACTTCTGTTGAGCCTATCGGTATGCAAATTACTTTGAGGGTAATTGTCAGGGGACAACCTGTTTTCACCAAACCCTCCATCTCCAAGGCCCCTACACATGAGAAGTACAAATCCGAGGCGCGAGAACCTCGGTCCGAAGCCTCGGGTCATTGACCCGAAGCCTCCAAACATGAACCCGAAGTCTCGGGCCCCTAGTCCGAAACCTCGGACTACCCGAGACCTCTACCAACCTCGGGGTAGAACTCGAACCTTCGATCCGAACCTTCGGCCCGACATCCGGCCTTCGTCAGGGTCGAAGTGCCTTATGGGGATAGAAGTCGGGCAGGGTTGACAGCGCGTAGGATTACCCCTGATTGGGCGTTAGGTAGTCGTATATAGTTTCTTCACTAGTAGCGGGGATCCCTAGACTTTTCTCTTTGGATTTCCCCTCTACTAGGTGAGAGTTCCTTCACTGTATTTTCTTATACATATATATATCTCTTTGGATTTCCCCTCTACTAGGTACCTACGGGCGCTAGGAGGGTTGCCCTTACAGTAATGGTATGTTGCGCAGTAGGTGGAGCTTCAAGGCAGTTCTAACGCTAATTAAGTCAATCTCCTCAGCGTAGAATAAAACACTAAGGTCTATAGTCATACCTAATTAAGTCAATCTACAAGACTACTTAGTATAGGTATAGTAAATGCTAAAGTTGGGACTTACCTCCTCAGCGTAGAATAAAACACTGAGGAGAAGTCAGCCGAATAGCCGCTGCCCCATCCCTTGGCTGGTGGGCGCTAATAGGGCGTGCACACCCATAGTGGCTCTACTAACAGCGAGGTAATATATATACTACTGGTGATGTGGATTTACCGGTCATATATAACAACAACTTCTGCTGCATCTGAGGATGAATTTGGGAAAGAGTCTGAGGTTGAGTCAGAAGAAGGTTGTGGTACTGACCAGACAATTATTAAGCCTGATGGAGAAGCTGGTCGACCAGGCGGTGGGGGCTATAATCTTGAAGAGGCTCTCGCTTGGTCTCCTCCACAGTACAAAGAATTGAAGGTATGTCCACATTCATATCAAATATTTTCTCACTAATGCATCACCAGCATGTTGTATATCAATTGGTTACCAAGCACCTTGATGAGACAATGAGCTTCTCAAGCCAGCCTCTCAACCTTATCTGAGTTATCCACAATACAGTAAGCCTAGTTACTTGAGCTAGCTATCCATGTATTCATCTAACTATTGTAGGCCATTTCTCAATTTCCTGTACTTCACAACTATCTGCACTGTTGGCCAGTCCTTGACATGGTGAAGATGCATCTTAAATATACTTCTGCTTGTGCAAGATGTGAGGAACAGAAGATGGTTTCAGGTAAGAATCTCAAAAGGAAATCGAGGTTTTAATGTGATGGCATGCAATTACTGTACAATAATGGGAGTGGGCATCAATGGTAGGTGATGGAGTGGACAAGGATACCAAGAATATTATGTTTGGGATAGAACTGGGAAATGAGTGATAGTGGGTAAAGAAGCAAAAAAAGAAAATAGCAACAGTAAATGTGTAAGTTTCAGTGTGGAATAGAACATGGGAGATGACAGTGGGCATAATTGACAGTGGGAAATGAAGCAAAAAAGGAACCTGACAATGAGAGTGGGCATTGATAGCGGGTGATGAAGTGGATGTTATCATTTATCTCATTCCGGGGAGCTGTCCCCTGTGCCTCCATCAGTCATCAACAACCCCTTTCTGCATGTTATTCATGGTCAATCTGCTGCGACTCCAATGCTGACGGTGTGTAGTATCTCAGCTAAGAAATCCCACACATACTCATTATCATTGTTTCCTCCCAGTCCTGCTGTGGAGGTGACTATGGCAGCCTTGATGCCACTTCATACCTCCCCAAAGGTCCCCATGTCCGCAAGAGCACCCCATGTGCTTGAGCTCATCTCATGGTGCCTGAACGAGTTGATTCAGACATTAGTATTATCACTTATAGGAAACTAGTGCCACAGCACCTCCATGACGGCAGTCTCTTTCACCCCCATTGCTATCTACATTAACACTCACCTGCCACTTGTCACAGAACATTGAATGCCCAATTGCGACAACAGGTTGGTATTAAACTGCATGAATGCTGAGTGGTTGCTGAGTGGTTGCTGAGTGGTTGCTGAGTGGAAGCTGAGTGGACAAGTGGACACTGAGTGGATGAGTGGTTGCTGAGTGGTTGCTGAGTGGTTGCTGAGTGGATGCTGAGTGGATGCTGAGTGGAAGCTGAGTGGACAAGTGGACACTGAGTGGATGAGTGGATGCTGAGTGGATGCTGAGTGGGCAATGAGTGGGCAATGAGCGGGTGATTAGTTTTGAAAACAATTGAAACTTTGAATTGTGAGTTAGATTTGAAAGTCCATGAGGACAGAATTCTAAATTTGATGTACAACAAGAATTTGAATCAGACCCTGAACTTCATGTTTTGTGCAGCTGCCTAGTGCAGACTAGATTTCATGTTTGGATAATTGTTTGTCTTTTTGACAGGACTTTAAGTCTCAAGAATGCTGTTAAGGCAAGTTGTCAGGTTGCCAAGACTTCAAAATCAAGTGATCATGAAGATCCAAATTCAGATATCAAGTTTAACCAACCGTTCAAGTGCAGATCTAAACTAAAAGTTTGAAGTGCATATATTCTGTAATTTTTTACAAGAAATCTTAGTTTCAAGTACAAACTAATGCTCAAACTGAGTCTAAACATTGTTAGTCCTGCAGTGAGAGTGATTCATGATGTTTCATGGTGATGGGATGTTGAGTAAGAACATGTGTGATGGAAGTTCTGGCAATTTGGATTCTGAATGGCTTGTTCAGAAGATATCTGTTTGGAGAAATAGGGTAAGAGATAAATTATGATCATGACACAAACCAGCATCCAGGCCAAAGGATTTGATAATTTAAGATGCTCCACAGCAGCTTACTGTTCTGTCAACTGGGGATGAAGATTACACTAGGGCACATACCTTGGAAATCCAATGCATCTCACATGGCAGCTCAGCTATGTCCTGGAATTCCATGTACAGCATGATAAGAAACTACACCCATGGGGAAGAAATTGGGTACATTATGGAAAACCTGTCTTTCCACATGCAAATATTGTCTCAGGTCTTAAAACTTCAAAAAATTGAATCCACACCAGCCATCTCATGGCAAAGGTTGAGTAGCCCATGAAATTGGTCAAGGTATGGGTTGTTGCACTTGGTTACAGGCTTTCTGATCTTTCTCACCAGTGGACATGAAAAGGTTTGTTCCAATTGCTCCTAAGAAGCACCTCAGAAGGTATTTTCCTGTACCATATTATGAGTACATTGTAATGGATCAGGTATCTGCAAATGAGAAGAAAAAAAGGAAACCACTAGGCTTATATCTGCAGCAGAAAGCCTTCTTACAATGTTTGTGTAGATAATATCTTATCTTTGGTGGCGATTCATGTCAGTGGGTGTAGATGGGTGATTACATATGTGCAAATATGCATGGGTATGTATATTGTCAAAAAACAAACATCAGTGATAAAAGTTGTGGATAAGTGAGGTGTTAGTGATTCTGTTCGGAAATGTTTCCAATGATAATAGAATTGTATTCAAAAGTGAAAATAAATCCTACAGTAAAAGCGACTGGCTTTTGAACATTTGCGAACAAAATGCATAGTTCCAAAGAGATAGAGGTTCCAAAAGGATTCTATCTCGTAGATTGAATGAACTTTGCAGTCTATGTCAACCACAGCCTATGATCTCACATTCTTTGAAGTGGGTTTAACTAATAAAAGTAGAATTGCAGTGCTTACTCAAATATGAGGTTGTTGTTCAAGGTGAATTTAGGACGAGTTGGCAAGTATGGGTAGAAAGAATCAAGTTTGTTAAGATCACACAGTCTGGATTCTTTCTTATTACATTTACATGATCTTTTCTTTTATCAATTTTGTTATCCTCTAATGGCTATCTATCTTCAGATGAGACATATTAGATAGTTTCATACTATATTCTTCATTTAGAGTTTCAGAAGTCTAATTTCCTTTAGTACTTATATCACGGTACTTCCCGTTTCTCACTTCAGTGTTTACTCAGAAGACGCTGAAGTGAGTATTTTAGATACTTTTAGATTTTTCTCATAGACTCACCCATTCACAGTTATCTTTAGGTAGTTATCTCTAAACTAATAACAAGAGTGTTTACTCAGAAGATGCTGAATTATCTTTAGTGTTTTAACAAAGTTGACATACAATAATTGAACTAGGGAATATACATGCGAATGCTCTACCTATATACTGAACAGTTCGGAAGGGAGGGTGAATGGGAAAGAGTCCACGAGGATTGGAGAGTAGTTGAGGTACATGTGCACTACTTAATGACCATGGGAATAGAAGAACAAGGGAGGTAGCAAAATTGTGAATGATAGAAAAGATTAACGGACCATTAACAGCTCTTGAAACATGTTTCCAAATCGTGTGGCTCATTGGTTAGGGAAAACCATGTGCAAATCCTTTGGAAGGTGATCCTGTGAGTCTGGAACATTCATCTTATAAAGTCTGATGATAGGGAATGTCATCACAAGCTTCAATAGAATAGAAATAACTCAATCAATGAGTTCATTGGAAAAGATGGGGATAGTCCAGGTGCTTCTCTTCTAGAAAAGATTATGATCGGAGCTGGTTGTTGATTGTTTCACTAAACACTTCATGGAGTGATTCCTGAACTAGATTGGGTGACCGGATCAAACATGTGGGAAGAATTAGTCGAGAGTGGTTCGAAATTCCCAAGGAGATCTTCGGAGATGATTGGAAAGCCATATTTCGGTGCGATGACAGGGAGGTGTTCTAAAACACTATCGTGACATATATGTGTTTGTCCATGGGTGCATGGCTTCATGGTTGTTTTTTTTTCTTGATCTAAAAATAAAACAGAAGAATACTTTCAAGGGTTTTGGCCTTGAATTAAGCTCTGTGTGATGTGAATAAAAGAGATGTTTGTCTTCTTTTGTTTTGATGCGGTTCTGTGATTATGTAAGTGAGGGTTCATATATTCAATAACAAATATCATGAAAAGGTTGTTAAACTTCTTGGCTATATATTAATGCCTAACAAAAGTATAACTATGGATAACAACAAGATAAAGATGATCCAAAATTGGCCTGAGCCTTAGACAGTAAATACAACCAATCATCTTCCATTCATAAACCTTCACAGATACTGGACTCAACTATGATGTTCATGATAAAGAGCTGTTAGCTATTTCAAGGTATTCAAGTATTGACAACTCTCAGAATTGAATTATAAGTAATAAGAGTTGTAGATAAATGCAATGTCAGTAAAACAAAAGTGTTAGACACAGTTAACTTGAAATAGTATTCTGAAGTGAAGAGTAATCCTACAGTAAAAGAAAATGACTTTTGGAATGTCTGCATTTGCAGACATTGTTCCAAAGAGACTATCCTTCTGAAGGAATTCTGTTTTGTGATCCAAATGGCTCTCACACATGCCAATCTCAGTCAATTTCAATTACATTGTTGAACACTTGATCAACTGTTAATGATATATGTGTGTGTACTCACTTGAGGATTGTTTGTCCAAGGATTTTGCCAAGAGAGTTCATGACAAGGTGTTAAGTTTGGTGGAAAGCAACTGGTAGATGTACAATAATTGAACTAGGGAACATACATGCAAGAGTCCTATATATATACTGAATAGTTTGGAAGGGAGAGTGAATAGGAAAGAGTCCATGAGGGTTGGAAAGTAGGTAAGATACATGTTTGCTAATAAAAGTGATAGAAATAAAAGCACAAGGGAAGGATAATCATTATGAATGAAATAAAAGATTAGCAAACCAGAAATACATCTTGAAACATGTTTCCAAATCAAATGGAACTTCAGTCAATAAAAACAGCCCTTTGATCCTTTGGGGAGTGATCCTACATGTTGAGGGTAAATATACCATTGAGTCTAATAGTATTGCATGTGGGGTGGGGGACCTTGCTAGAGTAGAATTGGCTTAGCCATAGAGTTCCTTGAACAAGATGGGAATCATGATGGGGATAATTAGAGTGCCTGTGTTTTATGAGAAAATACAATTAAACCTATGTGTGAATTTGGGGTTTCAATTGTTATTTGATTGCAATATAGAATCATTTGTTGATGATTGGTACAATATTGATGATATTGGTGAGAAGGAGATGTGGTGTTAAGATAGTGTTCTGAATGCTAAAGCTCTGAAGAACTTGTTTTTAATCAGTGGATTTTGAGTCTGTAATTTGAATCATGACATTGAGTTGTATAAGGGCAACCCTTGTAGCACTCACAGGTGTCAGCCAGGGCTAGTAGAAGGGGATTCCAAAGTATATATAAGAAAAATACAAGAAGTGGAAGTCTCATGTAGTAAAGGGGAAATCCAAAGAGGAACATCTAGGGGCCTCATCTGGTATGACACTTCTCCTCAGCTTGATCTATGAGGATATCTACTATACCAAATAACTTTCATGTATTTAATAGCAGCAAAGCTATATACTGAGGACATCTGCTGTACTAGTCATTCTTCCTTATTAGCTTGCATATCCTTAAGTATCTTAGGTTGTGGCTCCATCATCTAGTGTAGCCCTCATAGCTGGTGTTCTGTCAGAACCCACACCACCGAACCAAACCTCTGGCCCCTCGGGCCCGAACCCCCGTTCACCTCGAACCTGTTTCATATCCATCCTATCTGTTTGATCTCTCTTTGCATAGCTTATGACCCTGACCTCGGTCATCCGGGCTCCGATCCCCGAACCCCTTCATATATAAACTACTCGTTCATGTACATGAAAGTCAGTTCTGATATCAACTAAGATACCCAAATATATTCTATCTCTAATCTTTACGCTCCTTTGTCCCTCTCGCTAAGGTCATGCCTGAACTTCGGGTGACCTCGGGCCTCGTCCAAAATACGGGACAGGACTCTGAGCTGGTGCAGCACATAAGCTGAAGCCAAGTCCCATTCGACCCGCTCGCTGAGCCTCAGCCCTCCTCGGCAACCCAACCCTGAACCTCGGTTGACTCTATCTTGAGTCCCAAACTTAACTCTGCCTCCGCTCTGACTCAGTTCTTAACATGTTCACTCTTTTGATTGCTCTGATGCCATGCTCTTAGGAGCTAGCTTTTGAGCTACATGATTGTCAGTTTCCAGTATGTATGGCAATTTCCCATGACTATCAACAACAAAAGCAGTGCCTAGCAACAGTGGGGTTAGATGTAATATATGGTATTTGTTTTGGCATGAATTGTTTAGTGTTGAGAGGTCTCCTTAAGGAAAGGTTGAGAAAGAATATACTACTCAGGGTTGCTTGACTGAGTTGTTTTGATTTGAATTTTGGTGGTATAGATGTCATGGGATGGATGAAGATAATTTGGAAGATGGCATGTGACTTGAGAAATAATATGTAGAGGCAAATAGGTTGGGGAATAATGCAAAAATGAAGAGAATGAATGGGTGGAAAGTAACTGACCAAACGGAACGCCGAGTGCAGCGAGGATCCTCCGTCTTGCAACAAGATCGAGCGGCTCGCCCTGTGACGAAGCCTCGCTGTATCGGCAGCGGGAGGCTGCCGGCGCAGCTCATACGTACCTACGGGTGTCCTGCCAAATTGGGCGATGACGCGGCGCTGCGGAACAGAAAGGGATCCACATACGCCGTACGCGTTTCGCATCGGCAAGATCAATAAGTGGATGGGTATAAAAATCCAGATGCCTAGCGCTCAGAGAGCTAGTACATGCTCCTCAACGTCTCTCGATTAGCCTTTGTTTGCGCACCGACTACCTCCTCTCTGCTTCGTTCCAGCTTCTTCAGCACATCTTCCATGGCAGCTGTAAAGAACGTCTCCATCGACATCACCTCAGGTTACACTCCTTCTGTCCACTCACGACCATTGCACTTGCTGACCTCACCTCCAGACACTATCTGTCCCTGGTGCTGGATCGCATACCGCCACATCCAGCAGGCCATCAAACAAACCAAAGACGAAAAACTCCCTCTTGAATTCGATGTCAAATTCCACCCCTTCGAGCTCGACTCTAGTCTTCCCCCGTCTCCCGGATACGTGAAGCGCGACTGGTACGCCAGGCGGCTCGGACCAGCCGGGATCCCAGGCGCAGAGGAGAGTATGATCGCCCGCGGCCGCGCAGAAGGCATCGAACTCTGCTACGACGGCCAGATTAGCTCGACGTTCGACAGCCACAGGATGCTCGAAAAGGCCCGTCTCGTCGCGGGACAGCAGGGCCAGCTCAAGCTCGTCGAGGCGCTCTTCAAGGGGTACCACGCCCAGACCGAAGACATTGGCAACGCCAACATGCTCGCCAACCACGCCGCGGCGACGGGTGTCATGACTAAATCAGAGGTAAATCCTCCCCCTCCCCTCCTTTTTTTTTTCGCGAGGCTTGTGGCGAGTTGGCATGCTTATCTTTGTCACAGGCCTTGGATTTCCTCGCTTCGGATGAACTTAAACCACAAGTAAAAGAAGGCATTATGCGCGCAAGGAAGAAGGGCATCTCTGGAGTGTGAGTCGTCTCTCTCTTTCGACCTCAACCACGATCGGTGAATATTCCCTCCCAGGCCATACATCGTTATCAACGACAAGTACGTGCTCACCGGTGCCAGAGGACCTGAGCCCTTCCACAAGATTTTTAGTGACATTGCACGCTCATAATGTACGTGAGTTGTAATTGTCAATCGCCTTGTTCATTCGCTCACAATTCATGACCGTACTTGTTCTCCCTCAGTACATCTCAAGCTATCTCACCATATTTTGTATAATTTTATGTACCCAAGCATATTTCCCATATAAATGCCCGTTGACGAATTTTTGTTATTTGTGTGCTCAAAGCCCATAGTGAGATACTCTTAAAACTATTTATAAAGTGCAAAAAAAAGAGTAGAAAAAACTATGGGGCTGAGGCTGAGAAGGCTAATGGCAGTTTGCCGAATCGCCCTAGAGAGAATGATGCCAAAAGGTGTTTGTGATCACCCTATGACTGTAAAGCGCAGAGTCAGCATACCCATTAAGCCTCCGACAGAGAGCATGTGCCACTGATAGATGCGCCAATTGAAATGAATTTGTCAGGCACATAATCTAGTTGAATTAAAACCCAATTGCATGTAACCGACCGCCTTTCCGGAGCGGGTATCCCCAAGGGGAGTTACGTAGGAAAGTTTTCCCGAAGCATTCCTATGCCCTTATTTTGCTTCTGTTCCAGTACAGAACCTGTAACATCTCTACCAGTGTTTCCAAGTTCATTTTTACAACCTTATTGTCGCAAGGAGGAGTAATAAAAAAGCGCCGTTGAATGTGTCAATGCAGATACGATTCACCATTAAATAATGTGATTTCTACATAAGAAATGAAAACATTCACGACCCATGTTGTATCCGAGAGTCTATCGATTTATGCAATTCCTCCTTCTAGTACTTTGTATCACAATGTGTCGGCAAACGAAGAAATGAGGGCCTCGGCGCGTGCAGACCGCGGTTTGATTGTACACTCGAAAGGCTTAGGGTAGCTAGGTACAGAAAACAAAGAATTAGCTAGACTATAACAAATCCCAAGCAGAGTTAAAAATAAAATAAAAAAGAATTTGACATGCCTGACGGTACCACCGGCAGTGAAGTAGTCGCCGGCGGACGGCGGCAGCTTTCCACCGCCGAGTGGCGGTTTGGGGGTTATGTTGAATACTGATAGCGTCGACGCAATCGCAAGGAAGAGATCCGACTCGCCCAGCATAGACCCTAGAATCGAAGAAGATGCGAGGACATTGTGTCAATAAATCAACAAGTATAATCAAGAAAAAAAGGAGACACAGGAACAGAAACAGAAACAGACCTGGACAGGATCTGCGGCCGAATCCAAAGCAAGGTGGGCGGGGATCTCTCTCGCCATCGCCTTTCTCGGAGGGCATGAAGCGATCCGGGTTGAATAGCATGGGGTTCTTGTAGTCCTTTGTGTCGTGCAGGAACCCATAAATATTAGGAATGACAATGGAGCCCTCCGGGATGAAGTGGTTCTCGTAAACATCGTCTTTGGACGTACGTCGTAGACCTGCATCAATGATGAGAGGGAGCGATTTCATATTAACGTGGGACCGTCGCAGAGTTCAATTTCGCGCACCAATTGGGACGGCGGGATTCCATCTAAACGTTTCTTTAACAATCGCCTCTATGTATGGTAGCTGTTTCTGAGCTCGGTCGTCTAAACCAGGGAATCGCGTCCCGTTCGTCACCGAATCGATCTCCTCTTGGGCCCTTTTTTGTACCTCCGGGTGAAGAGCCATGGCAAGGAAGAATGTCAATATTGTGGGGACGGACTGTGGTTTGAATGAGCGGGAGAAAAGTAAAGCAGCATCAGAGATTGAAATTATTTTACCGTGTTTGTGCCACCTGCGATTAAAAATTATCAGTAGGATCCGTCGTGTACGTGATCATAAAGACAAGATCGTACCAAAGTAAATGGACGCCGCGGTCCATTTAATGATGTGTTCCCGATCAGCTGACAACGTGCCTTCTTGTAAAAGATTCGAGGCGAAACTCTGCTTCGCGGTGCCCTCATGCTATAAAAGGGAGTGAGTGACGATACGCAAAAAAAAAAAAAAAGTTGTAAAATCACTAGCTGGCGTTTTACGATATCATACGGCACATTAACCATGTCATTGACGACCTTTGCGTATGCATCTGCCTCTCGATGAAAGCTTGCGCCGGGGAACCATTTCGGAAGATACCGCACTGCAAGATATTATTAGTCGTGTGATCCGCAGAGCTATTTCTAACTTCACCACTCACATGCCGGAATTATATCTACCACAGATGCCCCTGGTGCGGTTACGATCGGGAATTGGTCCATAGCATCTCTCGTGTTCTTGATGATAAAATCCTTATTGAGATCCTCGAGTGATCCATGCGAAAGCTGCAGTAAAACACCCAGTACAGCACTTTTTTGATTATCACGCGCCCATTAATTAGCAGCGATACGGAAAACAAAACAAAAAAATGTCGCGCCTGTGAACGGTGCCATGCAAGTCTTCTGGGCGCTTAGATAGGTCGCAAAGGAACTTGCGCCAGTGGTTCTCGAGCTGTGCCGGTGGGAGAACCTGGTCCATAATCGCACGCGTGCCAACCAGATTATGAACGAGCCGCCGCTGCTCGCGAAGCCGATCCCCGTAGGGTGCGAAGAGCACGACATCCTTCCACCCAATGAGCTCTGTGCAGAATATGGGATTGGGTCGGTCTGAATATATGCTGCTACGCTTCTCGAGGAGGTCGGTGGCTGCCTTCCATGAGTTCAGGATGACAATCGTTTGTCCCAGCACCGTGATTGACACAACATCGCCTGCCGGTGCCACAAAAGGGACATTATGGTTATGTTTATGCGCAAGCAGAATGACGGCCTCTCACCCCACTGCGCACGCCACTTGGAGAACGTCGCAGGGCTCAAATCCATGCTCTCTGCCACATTACCGACTAAAGGGAGACCTTTCGGACCTGGCGGTTTGGACATAGACCCCCCCTTGCGACGTAGAAACCGCACCACGCCAAAACATGCCAGAGCTGCCGCCAATGCGGCCAAAAACAAAATAGGAGTCGATGTGGACATGGAGTCGATGCTGATCGTTAGAGGGCGAGACAGTGGTGTGAACGAACAGGATAGATCAAACAGCCTTCTCTCTTGTTGCAAACTGTCTACCATCCCATATTAGGAACATCACCCGTCAGAAAACATGCTCTATATCTACCGCATGAGGAAAACGGCCCGTTGTCACCTTTTAGTTTCGTTTATTTTCGAGCTTGATCATCAATGTTGGACTGGCCGAGATTACCTCAGGGAGATACTGCCGCGTCCGGAAAATCGGCGTCTCACCAAAGACCGGGGCTCTGGCCTCGACATAATGGTAATTCGTTAGATCCAAGAGTCAGAGATAACATATCCCTATAAGTCTGGCAAGTATTTTGTATTCTTCGTGTACACTTAATTGCAACCATAAGAAGGGAAGTATTCTTAGCTTTGGAATATGACCTAGAAAGTGGATGGTCATTCAAAATAGGTAACTAATTACCCAACAATGAAATATTCCTGGGTAATATAAAATATTTGGCTTTCAAGGATATTTAATATTTCCTTAGTAATAAAAATAATATGCTAATAATGTTGAAGCTCAGCATGAAGTTCAGATAACTTTTGCTAAATTAGTACCTATGTTACATACCATTGATGGTTGATGAATGTGTAAGTTGCTGTTTAAATAGTGCCTGCAGGCTAGTGCCAGAGAACCAAGCATAGTGGTATTTTGGCTCAGTTGGAAGAACATTAGTGTGGAAATTTGTTTGCTTTTCACAATCTACCTAATAATGCTAAAGTATCATGGCCTGTTTCTGGTCAACCTTTTGGAAGTATCTGGAAAATTACAGAAACTACTCCAAAACATTTATTCTCATCCCTATAACTAGTTCTATTATTGCTCCCATCTCCATGCTATGGAAATCTTTCTTTGATAGTTACAAAATATATTTCACCTTATTTTAGTTATCTCTGAACCTGACCCATAACACCACTACATACATAAACCCAAATTTACCTGTATGCTCCTCACTTCTGATATTGATTTGATACACCCCATTCTTTATCTCTCTTTCTATTCTCTCTTCTCTACCACCACCCATGATGAGCTCTGACTCTTCCAGGTCTTCCAGCCACTCAGATTTCTGAAATACAGGGACAGAATTCTGAGTCAGCACAACAGCAAAGTTGAAGCCAAGTCCCTCTGATCTGTCCAGAAGTCCACCGAAACCTCTGGAGTCAGGGGTAGGATAAGGGTTGATGTCAGGGGTGTTAAGGTTTTGATATTCAGCCCGAATATCTCTTCCTCATACATGCGGAGTTTGAATTTACCGCTATGTTTTGCAGTCGTGTGACTCTGTGACCTCAGCTCTTTTCCAAGAGACTGAGGTATGAGTTCAAACTTATTTCCATATTCTAAACAATTGTTAACTATTCTTTTAGATAGTCTTTTAGGTAGTTAACTATTTCTAATTGAGCTCTTTTCCAAGAGACTGAGATAGTCTTTTAGGTCCTCATATTTTAACAAGGGGACAACTCATTTCTCCCCTTTTCTTTCCTTTTTTCCCTTTTTCCCCTTCTCTCTTTCTTACTTTCTTCCCATATTAGATTTCTCCTATCCTTTGTTTATACTCTCTTTCCTCCTTTTATCCTTTAGTGCTAGTTGCCTTATATCTACCTTTGTATGGTTACCAGTAACAATATAGCTAGTTGCTTAGGTAAGGAGATCCTCATGTCAGAATTGAATTATAAGTAATCAAAGTTATAATCACAATGTTAGTTTGACAATTGTAGAGGTTACTAATGATGACTAAATGATATTCAAAATTGAAAAGGGATCCTACAGTAAAGCAAATGACTTTGAGACTATTTGCAAAGTTGTGCATTGTTCTGAAGAGAAAAATTCTCTAAAGGGATTCTGTCTTGTGATCTGAATGGCTTTGCAACGACATGTCAGTCACAGTCAAATCAACTACATCATTCACAAGTATTCCTGACTATCAACAGCAATATGTGTTTACTTACTGAGATGTGGTTTGTTCAAAGACTTCTTGTCAAGGTAGTTTTCAACCAGATAATGAGTTCAAGTAAAGCAGACAAGTAGACTGTCACAATCATATTTTAGCCCTTCTTGGCCACCCTTTCTCCAAAGGACATCTGCTGAACAATTTGTTTGGAATTCAAACAAGCAACATCTTGATCAAGAAATTTATATGTAACAACTTGTCACCAATCAAGTTCCTTGAATCACTCTATTGATGCTGAGTGAAACAATCAACAATCGGGTCCAATCATAATTTTTTTAGACAGAAGCATCCTGACTATCCCCATCTCTATCCCCATCTCTCCAAAGAACTTGATGGGCAAACTGATTCTACTCATTCACAACTTAGGATGACAAGCAATACCATCATACTCTATAGTATGTATAATTGTCCCTGTTGTGCAGGCTCACCTTCCAAGAGCTATGTAATTCAGAAACATGTTTCAGGATGTACTGTATTTCTGGTTCACTAATCTTTTTCTTCATTCACAATTTTCCTTTCTCCCTTGTTCTTTCATTCTTATCACTTTTAATTATTATACATATACCTCACCTACTTTCCAATCTTCACAGACTCTTTCACATTTTCTCCTGCCTCCAAACCATTCAGTATATATACAGGTCTCTTGCATGTATGTTCCCTAGTTCAATTATTGTACATCTACTTGCTTGCTCTACTCAAACCCCATCTTTTCACAAACTACATGAGAAGTCCTTGGACAAGCCACATCTCAGTAAGTAAACACCTATCATTGTTAACAGTTGTCAGAGTCCGTTCCCAGCCTGATCCCCAAGCCTTTGGACCTTTGGGCCCAAAGACCCAATCATCCTCAAACTTGTTTCATCTATTTGTATTCAGTGTTTGATCTCCCGCTCCATAGCTTATGACCCTGACTTCAGTTACTCAGTTACTTGGTCCCTGATCTCTGATCCCCTTTGTATATAAGCTACTAGTTCATGTACATGGGGGTCAGTTCTGATATCAACTAAGATACCTCTAATATATCTGTCTTCTCTAATCTCTCCACTCCCCTTGCTAAGGTCACACCCAAACTTCAGGTGACCTTGGGCC
>QMFG01017179.1:10778-32437 GCA_003314545.1 Ramaria sp. MG151
CACGAGAGAACGTGAAAAATGCAAGGGCTTTGCATTCTCCGACACTGGAAGCGGAGCAAGAACAGGGAAATAAGTCGTTGTGGCATGGATCCCTAGTCCTAACCCGAACAGAGTCTCATATGCGATAGCCTTCGACAGCGAGGAAACTCCTGTGATGATACTCAACATCCAGCCGAAATTATGGTCAGGACCCATGATAGCCAAAGTTGAGGACGGTATCGACGATATATGGCAACACTGATCCCTGATACTATACTCATTGGTGAAATAGTGAGAGCCATACCCAAGGAGTCGACCCCAGAAACTATGGGTGATGCTAATTTTCAAGCTTGGAAATAAACTGGTATGTCCTCTAAATTCGTTTTCAGTCAGTCTCAGTGTTTCAAAGTGTTATTTTAAATAAGTTTTTTAGTTATTTTTTAGTTACAAGTGCAATAGCCGCTGAGAAGTACCGGCCCTCAACTAAATAATTTAGTATAAATAGCTCGATTATATACTGAAATAAATTAGTTGGTTTCAGCCCAGCCGCTCTATAGAGAGCCCGGTAAAGTCTTAGTATCTCGGTTCACTTCTCGTTTCAGCTATCATTGCGGCCAGCACCCGTGCTTGTCTCCCATATCCCATTCACGTCTCTTAACACGAGGTACATGAGGTGACGAACAGATGAATGCCAGGAGGATTATTTGACTAAGAAATGTTTGGAGGTAGCCGTTGACACTGGTCGGTGTCGATAGAAGCGCGAAAGGCACCATTTCACAAATAAAATTGAGAGAATGAAATGTTATGATAGTGGATGCTTACAATAAGATATTTAGCAACCTTTGGTTCGTAGTTTATGAAGCTTGCTATGCCCACAATACCCGTAATCAAAGGCCCCAGAACTTTCACAGATGACCATGGGAACTGTACGCCGCCCCATACCAGGCCAATCATGCAAGCACTAGAGCTGATAATGATCAGTGCATTATCACTAGATATTCATTTTTTTTGTCAGTAAATGTGCACCCCTTATAAGCGTAACACATACACCCAATCCATTTGAGCCATTTTTCCTTGAAGGTGCCCGTTGGCGTTCGGAGACTCAGGAAGAAAAGTATCAATGTCGCAGAAACCCCAGCTATGGGAATATTCAAATTTGTTGAAGAAATGTTAGAAATAACCCAGGAAAAGTCCGATCCAATTGACAAACAAAATAGCTATCGCCAAAGACCACGCTCGGCCAGAGCTCCTCCTACAACAGGACCCATCGCACATGTAGTTACCCAAGCTCTAGTAAAGCGCTATTAATTCCATAAATTATGGAGTACTAAATTTACAGGAGTGCAGAGAATGACCCATAAAGCCTACCTCGAGCTCCAATAAGAGAGTTCATGTTGTTGCCGCACCACAAGCGGCGCTGGCAACAGCAAAAATCAATAATGATCCAAGAATAATAGGACGCCTTTCGAAAATCTCCAGGTTAGATAGCACTGTTATTGCTCCTGGTCCCTGGTGAATCTGCTCCAGCTCACCTGGGCCAAACCACCGCTCATACGTACGAAAGCTGTTGCGGCAAGTGAGTATGCAGAGCCGACCCAAACGCATGGAGAGCAGCGACGACGACAGGAAGAGCTGTAGATAGCGCAGCCTGGCCGTATCATTATAAGTTTGGGCTACGTTTAGAAGCATAACTCACTAGTTCTAATGCTGCTATGAACGAAGTCAAGGCAAGAGATGTGATAATAAGCCAGAACCTGAAATCTCTGGGAGGCGGTTCTGAAGATGACCCAGAGAGAGAATCAGTTCCAGGCGGCTTGGCCTTTGGTCCAGCAATCGAGGTCTCGATAGCTTCCATGATGAGGGAAACACTGCACCAAAATACGAGGGTTTTTATAAAGGTGGCTTGGCTGCTAAGCCCCTTTCCGGGAGTCCCGAACTTGAGTCCTGATGAGATCCAACTCAATACCTGGGCCCAATTTTACGGCGGGACCAAGCCCTGAAATACACATTCCACCGGCACTTCTGTCGGATTGAATAAAGGTGGGCTGTCCCAGAGGGGGAACTTTTTTATTTGAAGCTCTGGAGTGGAATAACAACTCGAAGTAGCTGAGGTGTTGGAATAAATTTAAAGGGAATATAATGATAAATGAATATTATGTTCTAATATGGAACCCCACCGGGCGACGGAGGAAAAAGAGCAGAAAACCACAACATAAGTCTGAGCCAGGTGATCGTTTTAGATAATGTTTGACCCTAAGTCGACATCGATGTGCATTAACCTAAATGCTTGTCATCGCATCAAACCAAAGTAGTTTGTCTTATGAAAACCTAAGGCTGATATATGCAGCCCAAGATCGGGTTCCTTTGTCCCTGGAATTCAGTCGAACATAGAGTACCAGACGGAACGCTTCACCTCCGTTCCCGCATCTCGTTGGGTGACAGTAATGGAGAATTTATGGTTGGTTAAGTCGAACCTATAACTCGAAGCTAAAGTGTAAAATGGTTTTGTATACCCCCGACTCTCTCCGAGAAGAGCGTTTCAGGTGGACACGAAAATGCAGGGTTCCACCAAAATCAAGTGCACGTTTCTATTAGCGCGCTCTTCCTTCGCAATGATTCAGCTTATGCGTATTGGAGGGGTTTTTTTTCCCGTGTAAATCTAGTTTCCGTTGTGTCCGTACTCGAAGTACATTGTTCCCGTCCAATGCTTCCTCTGGGCATGTTGTTGAGTCCAGCCATGCACAGAGAATGATTATCAGACGGGTGTCATTATCGATGACAAAGCTAGCGAGTTTCTATGGGTCTCCCCGAGAGCCCCGAGTAGCAGGATGAAAAGGCATTTAGAACCACACAAATGCTGGAATAGATATGAGCTAGTGGATCTCCTACATCAAATAATCCAAGCTCCGTCCCTGTACTATACATATATCAAGGACGTTAAACCAGGACAGGGAGAGAACACAATCCTTGTGAGCCCATATCCATGGTAAATAGGCCTGTTTTGCGATAGCCGCCATGCCAATGGCAGGTTCAGATGTCTCAGCTAGGGAAATGATAAGAAAAAAAGAGGGATGTGTTGATGTACGATTACTTTACCTTTCCAGCTTCCGTAAGTTCCATGTCCATGCAAAAGACACATTGAATATTTCTGGACAATTAGGTTAGTCGAGAACACCCATCAAAAATGCTGCGATGACTCTTACTCTGCCGTGCTACAGGACAATGGGGGAAACATGCAGGTATCAGAGATGGTAGAGATAATTTGGAAGACGGAGATTGATAGATTTTACTTGGAAATAATTTGTATATGCAAGTGGATTAGAGTTTAGGAATAATGAAAGAAATGAGAATAACTGGCTGGAAAGTATAACTGATGCCAAAGAAAATAAGGATATCACCGCTTGCAACAAAGCGAGCGTGGAGAAGCCACCTTACTGTAAAGGCGGCGGCTGGAGCAACCAGTGTTCATAAAACGCCCGGTGCTTCGGAGCTTCACACACACTATAGCTTGAACTTCCAAGCATGTTCAGGCTCCTAACACTTATTACCTTCATCAGCGCACTCCTGGCTGTGTCTGGGAAGACGTTCTCAGACATCTCAGCTTTGGCTTTGCGAGCTGCTGCGCATGTGTGCAATGATGTACAAGGGAAACTCTCTCCAGCCTCAGGTGTCTTCTTCCCAAGTACGACCCGCGTGCCCCCTTTCCGGTTGAAATTGTTGACCCTCCATGTTCAGACTCCTCCGAGTACATACTCGATGTTACACACCCTGCAGGATTCTTCAACCGCGCCAACGCGACATGTGTTGTCGAGCCTGGGACTAGTGAAGATGTCGCCATTGTGGTGAGCGCACTCGTTCCCTCTTTGTCTTTTGTTTGAGGATCATCTAACCGCCATTTCTTATCAAAAGATGACATCCCTCCGCCACTACGACAAGGCTCCCTTCGGCGTCATGGGCGGAGGTCACAATTTGTGTGTATTCATGCACACATGTTCCAGAAGAATTAAATTAAACTAACTCCATCCCCGAAGGAACGAAGGTTTCTCTTCCACTGATGGCGTCCTCATCGCGCTCAACCGGTTCAATCAGTCGAACATCACACGCGTCAACGGCACCAACAATCAGGTTGCGGAGGTTGACATCGGTCCCGGCCTCAGCTGGGACCAGGTCTATGCCCAGGTAGTCCCCCAGGGAGTGAATGTCGTTGGAGGTCGTGTCGCAACTGTCGGAGTCTCCGGCCTCCTCCTAGGTACGTGTATGCTGCTGCACCACCCCCTCCCTCTTCCCGCGCAGATGCTAAGACAAAAGTTCTCTCAGGGGGAGGTTACTCCTGGATCTCCAACGAGCACGCCCTCGGGTCCGATAACGTCATCGCATATACTGTTATTTCTCCAAAAGACTCATCCATCCAAGAGGTAACGAGAAGCTCGAATCCTGACCTCTTCTTCGCTCTCAAGGGTGGGCTCAACAACTTTGGAATTGTCACGAATTTCAAAGTGCGGGGATTTGCGCAGACGAACAAGGTCTGGGCGGGGACCATCTTTACGCAACCTGGAAACTCGGATACGGTGACGGAAGCGTTTGCCGATTTTTCAGCTAATAATACGGATCCTCGGGCGCAACTTATTGGGACGTATGGATATGTTAATAACACGGTGTGTCAATCGTTCTGTCCATCTTTATTATCTGGGCTCTAAGGGCTTTGAAGGCGTTTGAAGTTATGGAACTGTTCTTTAATGGCGAGGAGCGACCAACGTTGTTTGACAAATTCCTCAGGAATGTCTTGAATTTATTTTAATTTTGTATTTCTGCTGATATTGATTGATGTATTCGTCTAGTATTCCAAGGCAACCACAGTCGGATGATTTCTCTCTCCGTACGTTCGACGACTTCGTCTCTGCGTCTCTTGCTACAATTGATTTCCTCAATGGTGGGCGGTAAGTCTTAGCTCCTCTCTCTGCCTCTTCCAAACAATCCATAACTGACAGTGGGTTCTAGCACCCGCTATTCGACTCTCGCTGTAGAGGGATTCCCTCTATCCGTCGTCAAAGCTTTTCAGAGTCAGGTTGGTAGCTTTGATCATACTTACGAGGCCTATACATCAACCTCTGCTCTCCCGCACAGCGCGACACACTTGGCCCAATACTGAACGACCTCGACCCGAATTTCCTCGGCTTCTGGGTCATTGAGCCGTTCATCCACAGCTACTGGGACAACGCCGTGCGCTCCGCCGTCCCACATACCAAGGAACACGTCACATTCCCACCAAACATCGCTTTCACGTGGTTCACGTCGCAGAATGACGAGATTATGTCTGGGTCGATTGCGAATACGACGGTGGCGTTGACTGATGCTGTGCTGGCTGCGGGGCAGAATGTGTCAGATCAGGTTATATATCCGTTAGTCGCCTTTTATCCTACTTTCTTCTTCTCCCCCTTTCCCCTTTGTTTTTTTCCCTCGTGTCCATTTCCTATTTACTCAAATGTAACGTGCACAGGAATTACGCCTTGCCTACAACGCCGATCCAGAACCTCTATGGTGCGAACGTCCCCGAGCTGAAACTCATCAGAAAGCGAGTCGACCCCGACGGCGTCATGCTCCGTACTGGAGGCTTCAAGATCGTCTAATCCCCCCTCCCGCTCCCTTCTCCCAACCATAATTACATTGGCGCCTTAAGCTCTATACTAGCAATGACTCATGCTACCCTTTGTTTCTTATATATTTGGTATCATAATGATTTGAAATCATGGAATAACTGTTATTTAGTTCACAAAAGATTTTCTGGACAAGTATGAGTTGTCCTTATGTGTGTTTTTATTGTGAAGGTTCTATAATATTAATGTTCCCAGTGATGTATGAACTGTAATCAATATGAATCGCTAACTCAATATACTATTTATGTGTAGTTTTTGTTATTGTATCCACAAGTAGTATTGTAAAAGCCGGCCTGGCTTGGCTTTGGCCTGAAGAAACCCTGAGCCGAGCCAGAGGCCGTGGAAACCGGCTTGGCTCGGCTCAGGCCCGAGCTCAAGCATGTAGATAGAATGAATCAAGAATAAATGAAAGAGAGTTCAGAATGCAAATTTGACCAACTTGGGCTTGCTGGTCTTGAACTGCCATTTCTTCTTCTTCTTCTTCTTCTTGGGTATAGTGGGCAAAGGATCATTGCTGGGCTGTTCATGAAGAGAATTTGGGTTGGTAGCCTGAGTGACTGCAAATGCATACAAGTTGTTGATGCCATCCAGTACCACAAGAGCAGCCATGTGATTGAGTATGTCCCGCTTGACTTCATCTGGCATGTTTGCAACACAGAACTGTGCAATATAGTAAGGGCATCCACACCTATAGCATACCCCCTCATGGTTCCTTGTATTCCCCCAATCGAAATCACCATCATTTTCATCGGTTTTCTCCTTTGAACTTGAGCCACCACATTTTCCTTTAGCAACCCATGCAGATTCTCCATACTACTTCACTGCCATTTCTACTCCTGTCTCATTGGCCTCATACTGTTTGAGTGCCGATGCAATCTCATCAATGGTGGGGGATGTCGTTCGCAGCATAAGTGCCATGTGAACTGGAGCCCAAGACAGGTCTAATCCAGTTAGGATTTTGTCAGTGATTTTGAGATTGTTGTCAGAATTCAATTATCAAGGATAAAAGTCATAGTATTGTTCAGAAATGTTTCCAATAGTAATAAAATGATATATAAGAGTGAATAGTGTTAGGAAATGTGAAATATATTTCTAGATAAGTTCCAATGGCCAGTTCCTAAATATTTCTGCCCCTAAGCCCCTAACTCCTATTTTTTCATGTATAAGTAGTTTACTTAGGTAGCTAAATAAATCAGTCGGTTTTAGCCCGGCCACTCACAATAGTTGAGTCGGTTGTTTTAAGCAAGAGTTAACAGTCCTCTTGCTTCGAGTATTTTTCTGTCTCTGTCTCTCACAGCTGGCTCGAGTTGATGCTGCGCTACTCTCTTCATTCATTGCTATGCCCTCTTACATTCTTAACAAATAGAAGTCCTACAGTAAAAGAAAATGGCTTTCAGAATGTTTGCGAAAAGGTAGATAGATCCAAAGAGATAGATATTCTGAAAGGATTCTATCACATGGATCGAATGGACTTAGCAGTCCATGTTGACCACAGCCAGTGATCTCACATTCTTTCAAAGTGTGTCCAAACTAATATAAATAAAGTTAGAGTACTCACTCAAATGTGAAGTTACTGTTCAAGGTAGTTCACGATGAGTTGGCAAGTTGGAGTATAACGATCAAGTAGACATACAATAATTGAACTAGAAAATATACATGCGAGTGCTCTACCTATATACTGAACAGTTCAGAAGGGAGAACAAATGGGAAGGAGTCTGTGAGGATCAGAAAGTAGCTGAGGTACATGTATACTAATTAATGGCCATAGGAATAAAACAACAAGGGAGGTAGGAAAATTGTGAATGAGAAAAAGGATTAACAGACCAACAATAGCTCTTGAAACATGTTTCCAAATCACATGGCTCTTTGGGTAGGGATAGCCATGTGCAAATCCTTTGGAGGGTGATCCTGAGGGTCTAGAACATTCATATAATAGAGTCTGATGATATGGAATGCCATTGCAAGCTTCAACAGAATAGAAACAACTCGATTAATGAGTTCATTGGAAAAGATGGGGATAGTCAGGGTGCTTCTTTCTAAAAAAAGATTGTGATTGGACCTGACTGGTGATTGATTTACTAAACACCAATGGAGTGATTCAGGGAAGCTGGGAGATGAGAAGGTTTGTTAACAAAGTGACCTTAGTGTCAAGTCAAACACTAAGTTTGTTATTGCTAACTACCTGTTAACAAAGTGACTACCAGGTTTAGTTAGTAAAGCTAAAGGAACTTGTAAGATAGCTAGTTGCTCACCCTTAGTGTCAAGTCAAACACTAAGGGGAGTCAGTTGTGGTACTGTACTAATATGTATAAGTTGTGACCCCTTTGCCCAGAGTCCACGTCACATCCTGATGCTGTGACTACATGTGACACAACAGGGGTATGACAAGAAAGGGGAACGTGAGTGTATGGGCTGGGGATGGAGTAGAACGAAAATGGAAAACTAACAAGGTTGTTGGTTGTAATTGATTCGATCACAGCAATGGCTGTTCAGAGTTTGGAAGATATTTTCAGAGGATAATGTTTGGAAGGTCAATAACACAGACTTGGTACCAATATTAGGAACATGACAATTGTCTGGTTTGTGGCCAATTGCTCCAAGTCTGCATGCAACTGAAAGGACTCCTTCAATAAAGATTGAGATTGAAGCAGATGGATTGTGGGTGATGGAGTAGAATTGTTGGCAGAGGAGTATCCTATTTGTTGCATTGTCCTTTTGGTACTCAGCAACAAGTTTACTCCAGGCTTCTTTGCCTGAATTTGTGGTGATAATCAGCGAACGGTAGTTGGGGTCAGTGAGAAACCATATGACAGCATAGACCTTTCGGTCAGTTTGATCCCAGGCCAAGCCCTTTTCACCCCCAGGCCTCATGCTATCAATGTGTCCTTCACAACCAATCAGCATGAAGTAGGTCTCTATCTCCTTCTGCCACTTATATCAGTTGGTACCGGTGAGCTTTGGGAGCTGAGGCATAATGGTGCGATCCATGTTGCAAGTGAGTGTTGTCAGAATCCAATTATCAAAGATAAATGTTATGGACAAATGTATTGTTAGCAATAACATTGGAAAATGTTTCCACATAAAGAGGATGGTGTTCGAAAATGAAAGGCAATCCTACAGTAAAAGCGAAGGGCTTTCGGAACATTTGCGAAGAAGTGCATGATTCCGAAGAGATAGATATTCCGAAAGGATTCTATCTCGTGGATCGGATGAACCGTATGGTTCACGCCGATCACACCCAGTATGATTACATTCTTTTGAAGTATAATCAAATCTAAAGTGATAAGTTTTATAGGACTTACTTCGAAATGAAGTTGCTCTTTTTGATTGTTCACGACGAATTGTTAAGTCAAGCAGATCAATCAAGTAGACGTGCAATAATTGAACTAAAGAACATACATGCAAATGTGCTACTTATATACTGGGACGTTCGGAGGCAAAGGCGAATGGGGAGTAGTCTGTTAAGGATCGGAAAAGTAGTTAAAGTACATGTATGCTAGTTAATGACCATAATGAATAGAGAACAAGAGTGGGATGAAAATTGTGAATGGGAAAAGGGTTTAACGAACTAGAAATAAACCCTGAAACTTGTTTCCGAACCGTATGTCGTTTCGGGTAAACAAACCCTTGTTTCACCTCTTTAAATGACGGCCCTGAGTGTCGGGGATGAACATGTCCACATGTTGAATCATATGTGTTGTTACCATAAGCTTTTAGAAGCATAGAATCGACCCTCCTATTGAGTTCCTAGAAATAGATGGGGATAGTGTGGGTGCTTCTTTTCTGAGGAAAGGCTAATAATAGAATCTGATTTCTTGGTTGGGTCCTTGTGATGTTGCTAGGATGATTCAAGGTGTTATGGGTGACGAAGTGTTGGATGGTTTATGTGTGACAAGTCTGCCGATGATTCGGGTTCCGAAGAGTTGATTTGGAAACGTGATGTTCAGGTGGTTCGGGTGGTTCGGGTGGTTCGGAAGGCGGAACAGATCATAAATCATGATCGTGACAAGTGTTGACACAAAAGTTTTCTCTAACATGAAATTTTTGTTTGACACAAAAAGCAAATCACAAAAAATAGTTCAGGTGCAACTGGGGCCCATAACCTGTTGGAAATAGAGGCCAGAAAGGACTGATATTGTTGCCACATCATATGATAACACAAAAAGACTACTGCGTGTCTAACTACCTCTGGTGCTTAACTGATGTTGGACTCAACATCTTGTTGAAATACCTCAACATCATCCCCATTGGGTGACAAAAAATTCTGTCATACTGAATTGAGCTTTTGGTGATCTGTAATGCCTCAACAACATCAGCATGTAATTGGTTCCTTTGCTTAGTTATAGTGATCCCCACTGAGAATGCATGTTCACTAGAAACAGATGATACCATTATATAATCTGTGATAATATAGATACACATTTACTCCCTAGCTGGTTTTTCAGATGTATCTGCGTCAGAGCTATCACTGCTAATGACAATGTCACTCTTATAACCTGTGGGAAGTTCTATGTCAGACACATCTTCTAATATTGAGAGAAGAGAAATTTGAACCCAGGCTTGCAAGTGGAACCAATGCCAGCACATGCATAGCAACCCTTTCAGGTATTTTTACAACTGGTGTAGTATCCCTGGTGCTCAGATCCAACACTTGCTTAGCTCATTCAGCTGCATCTTGGTGTGATGGGAGGGCAGCCAATGAAGCATTCTGTGTCAATGACTTGAATGCAGCAATGTGGGAGTGTTTAGGTTGGTCACTCATGGGGAAGTGGTGAGGGATGGAACTTTTTTTACTAAATTAATGTGCAAGAATTACAAGGTTTGTTTGGAGTAACAGTATTCCAAGTCCCCTGCACCTATTCTCCACATGCTTCAAGTCTGGGCCTGAGCCTGGGTCTAGGGCTTTCTGGACTCAAAGCTGAGCCAAAGCCCTCCAAGGCCCTGGTCCAGGCTTGGCAGCCTTTGGGGACAGTGGGAATAGATTTGGGTTATGCTGTGTTTTGACATAGACAATTATATATTGAAGTATGAAGAGGTAGGAATTAGAGCAGGGATGATGTTGTTCTAGGAGAAGGGATAAAAGGAGGAATATTGTATATAAGGAAGTGTTACTGAAATGTAGCTATAGAGATAGTAGAATTATTATAAAAAAAGATTCAGCAGTGTAAAAGCTTGGTGGAGTGAAGAATCAAGTTCCTGCATTGAAGCAAGTGCAGTGAGGGTTCACCTCCTTGAAATGAAGCTAAGCATAGCAAGGATTCACCCCTGTGGCAGACCCACCTTGCTGCAAGGTGGCCAAAGGCCACCAGCACAGCTAGTTGTGTATAATCAGTGTTTGGTGCAAGGTACTTAAAGACACTGGAGTTAACTGACATAGCATTGGCAAGATATTCATCAGGGATCTGGTGCAGTTTTTGGGGCATGATATAGAAAGTTATTGGTTGTAAGCAGAAGATTCATGTACATTGTGTGGGTCATTGTGTCTGGTACATTTAGGAATTATGAATGCATGGCCTTTGGAGAGAGGTCTGATGTCAAGAAAAATCTATGTGGTGTAAGCTTTTGAGTCACATTCCAAGAGGAAATAGCAACATCTTCAGCAAGTTCTAAATAATCCATTATGTGGATAAGTCAAGTGGTGCTGTGATAGAGTCACAGAACTTGAAATGCTACAATTGACTTTAGAGAGTTCAACTTCTGAGCACAAGAATTCAAGATGGATTTCTCTAAGGGATCTACAAGTGTACTTATATAGAACAAGAACAAAGCAGAAACAGTGGAGAAACAAAGCAGGAGTCAAAGCAGACAGGTAAGAGTCATTGGTGGAGAAACAAAGTGGAGCCAAAGCAGATGGGTGAGAGTTATTAGTGGAGAAACAAAGCGGAAGCCATGGCAGATAGGCAAAGCATGTCTGAGTTGGAGCCACAAGTAAGATCTACAGAATCAATCTAATCTAAATAAGAAGACTAAAAATAGAAATAAAACTGGCGTGATAAAGTCCTTGAATCACCGTACAGGGAGCCTCGCTCCCTTACAGTGGTGATGACGGTAAAAGTCATGCAACTGAAGGTTGCGGACCAAAAAAAAAAAAATGATAGGTTTGTCTCTATGAGCTTGAAGCTTGGAAGTTCACCTGTAGCAACGTCTGCCAGTTCTCATGGCGATCGAGTGCATGCATGAAGTTGTGGCTCTATCATGTCACCGCAGTCGATCGAATATGTTGATTTGAACGACGCGACACTACGGACTTCACTGCCATATTGTTGTTATAATGTTCAGCACTGAGTTTATCGTCTGTCCGGTTGCTTGGCGTCAAGGTCTAGATCCCGAGTATCCCCAAGGAATCGCTTTTAATCCTAGCGAGAATCAGTATGGATACTAGTCGTTCGTGACATGCTCACTGTTGATGATGGGAAGTGAGAAGGCATAGTATGAAGAGGGATCGTAATGATGGAATTTGGTCCTTCGGAGGACAGTGGCGACCCGCCTGTGAGCATCCACCTTTGAGCCTCGTTTTTGGGTTTCGGTTTCGTCTTGGTTTCGGAACGGCCAATCGTATGTCTTCGTTTAGTTTTGTTTCATATTTGTCTGTGTTCGACTTACTGTACTAAGCTCGGGTGTTCGTACTATAGCAAAATGATGCTGTATTGTGTCATTAGTCTCAGTTCATCTTATGAGATTTTGTATGTGTATGATTAATTTGAAAGAGCTTGAAAAAGAGCTTCACATGCGCTTGTAAACCACTCCTTTTGATTTTATTACAATTCCGCAGGCCAGAACTGCATCACGTTATTGCAAGCTTGCAATTCTGGTTACCGGAATGCATGTTCACCGATTTTATTATTATTAGTATTATTTAAAATAAAAGATATCTTTTCCTATCAATGCTGTGGGCCCAAGGCAACTGTGAATGACAGGATTGAGGGGGCAAATGCATGTTTGACACATTTATACGACTCTCATTGCAGCATGTGGGGCGACGCATAACAATTGAAACTCAAGGTCCTCGTTGGTACCCTCAAATCCCGCTCATGTCAATAACTGAATCTAACTA
Source organism: Ramaria sp. MG151 (assembly GCA_003314545.1). Classification (NCBI taxonomy): domain Eukaryota; kingdom Fungi; phylum Basidiomycota; class Agaricomycetes; order Gomphales; family Gomphaceae; genus Ramaria; species Ramaria sp. MG151. Next base: position 23,466 of record QMFG01017179.1, read on the forward strand.
GAACTGACGGCTCTCACGATATGGCTCGCTTGTTTTTCAAAAAGATATAGATGAAATCAAGAACCTGGTTTATTTATAATGAATTCAGGTACAATCCAGTCTGTTACATCAGATTCGGCTGGGCGGCAGAGTTATTCTCTTTAGACTTTCATCCCATCCTGAGCTCACTAGAGCTCTATAAATGGCTTGCATCTACTGTAATCATCGATATCTACCCAAGAGCTTGGTCAAGATTAGGACGCTCAGGAAGAATTTGAATGTTCTCGGAGTCTTGGGACGGCCCTCATTTTAGCATTCCAGTCTCTGCTCGAGACGTAATATGCTAATATTATCATAAAAATCAGGTCAAACACTCGCAGACAATCGACCCTCTATCTCAGTTGACCTGCCCTGCTAGAGACCTAGATGCTGATCAACAGTTCTATAATATATCAACTTCCGCTCCCACGATGGAGATATTCTTTGGTGCACACTCTTTCGAGCATCAGATCACTTCTCTTTGTTGGAGAGTATATGTAGACCCATGAGCATATCCATTTCTCAGCCCCTGTCACTGCTCCCTGCACTCCCTGCACTCCCTGCATCTTACCCGTGTCTTTGACCAGTTCTTCATCATTCGTTTTCCAGTCATCTCTTTCCCTCTACCCCTACTGCGGAAGAAAATTCCGATGTCACTCATAGATGAAACCCTCGGCGCGATGGAGATTGGCATTATACTTTCCATATTTCTCTACGGAATTTTCACCATCCAAGCATTCTTTTATAGTCAGGGGATCATTAATGATGTTCTTTGGATGAAATTTCTAGTAAGTTACTCGTCAATACATACTTTTACTGCTTATCCGTTCTGAAGGTGCTGTTGGTCGGGTGAGCCCAACGTTTTCTCTGTTTTAGGTGCTGTAGCTGACATTAGCGAATAGGGTCCTTGAGACCGCACACACGTTCTTCATCTGTATCATCCTGTATCAAGTCACGGTGACGCGTTATGGGAACGAAGTCGCAATTGTCGAGATCTCTCTCTCTTTAGCACTATCTACCATCCTGAGTGCATGCATCGGGGGTATTGTCCAGGTGTGTTACCATCGAATTCCCCTGACATAGGGAGTACTGATTTTCATTTTTTTAAGGCATTCTTTGCATACAGGGTCAGAGTGTTATCCAATCGACTTCTCATCCCTGCCATATCTTGGTGCCTCTCACTGATACGCATCTGCTTCGGGATTGCAATGGGAATTACGGGACTCGCCTCTGGGACGCTTCCGCGCTATGTCAAACATTGGCATTGGCTGGTTGTCGCCCAGGTTGTAATAAGCGCAAGCATTGACGTGCTAAATACGGCATCCCTGTGCTTTTATTTGTTTCGGATGCGATCATCCCATTTTCACTCGTACGTACTCCCACTCTCAATAAAGCGTCAGAAAATAGCTGTCGTGGTGATAACTCTGGCTTAGGAGCATTAAGCGCATGGATAGAATTATACGTTTCAGTATCGGTGAGGTCATCTGGTATTTGGTTTCACCAACTCTGACACAATTATCAGAAACTGGGATGATGACCAGGTAGTCTTCGGCTCTTGTATCTCGATATCTTGACTTAGACCAGAGAAGTGTTACAGCATTAGTGATGTTAATATGTGTAAGTCTATTAAGTGCTTTGGCACACGTTCTCATTGATAGATTTGATACTAGGTCTTGACTATGCCGGACAACTGTATGTTGACATTACTTCTCACCGATAGCTGTATTTTGATCTTCTTCCCCCCTAGTGATATACATCGGGATTATGATGTTTTATGCAAAGCGTGAGCTTCAGAGCACCTCCTATGCTTTCACTCTAAAAGAAATAAATTTCTGCAGTGTTTTCGAACACGTTCATGGCCTCGTAAGTTTTTCTATGTCGCATCAGGCCACGTTCCCATATTCAATGATATTAAATAATAGTCTCAACGCGCGGGAAGACTTACGACAGAGGCCAAGTTATATGGGGTCTACATGGCAGAGGAGCGATGCATCCGCGAGGCAGACCACCTTTACGGGATTATATGTTCAGCCCGCGTCTTCCTCGAAGGTACGTACCAGGTATGTAACCACCATAGTTTGCTCATGGCAGAGATAGCAGCAGAGTGGAACTATTGAGTTTGATTTGCCGAAAATTGATCTCAACGCGGGCGAACCTGTGAGGTGTTTCTTACTGATATTCCCCCACAGTTGATTGAACCAGGTTTGAACTCAGCATTCGCATCCATCCCCGCTTCCACTCGCCTTCGAAAAAACAGAGATCGGGGAATTTCCGTAGCGTCAGAAAGATGGATAACTGTGGAAGAATAGAAACCGTTACGTGTAATGGAATCTCTATTGACGTTCACCAGAGACGTAGACAAGGTTTTGACCAAAAGAAACTTTTCTTGCCAAAAGTCTTTTAGTAAACTAAAATAAAAACTTGAATCCATTGTCCGGAGCGGGCAGAAAGCATGCCTCTATTGCCAAGAGAAAAAGGTGGCATGTGAGCTCTCTGGGCGGAAGGTCTGGAGCAAAAAGAGATCCAACGATGCGATTGTGGACAGTGATGACTCGGGTGTTATATGGCATGTTGTTACTGATGCTAAATGACAATCCGAGAACGATGATGATGTTTCTGGGATGTGCCACTTAGCATAGATCAGGGTTCCAGAAGTTTCTGGTAGACTTCCAGTCGGGTCAGAGGGACTTGGCTTCAACTTATGTGTTGTACCGACTCAGCATTCTGTCCCTGTACTTCAGAGATCCAAGTATCTGGAGGGTCCAGATTGTTATTATTTATTGTCTACCCTGCAAACATCAGATTACATAAGCTGTCTGATGGATCAGCACAGCTGCCTGAATAAAATAGAAAATAACCACAAAAACATTACTGATTTCAAATCAAGGCTTTTAGCCTTAGAATACCTTTTGTTTACATTTTTAGAATCAACTGGTGAAGCAACCCCGAGCCCACGCAAGCATGAACAAGCACATACATGCATTCGGACACAAATGGACTCATATAGCCAACCATTAGCAACCACGCAATTCTGAAACACTTCCAAAAGTTAATCCAGCAATTGATTAAATATTTCCATTCATCCCTATCATCGCCAATCCACGACCGAAGGCCAAACACTTCTATTTTCATTTAGAACAAGTGCCTGAAGCTTCGGATGGAGTTTCAGAAGTTTTCTGATCTTTTTTCTTGTTCTTTCAACTGAAGAAAAATAGTAGCATGTATGATTTGTAGTTTTGATAGCACGCAGATCAGTTTCAAGTGCTTTAGATAGTAATTAGTTCCAATTTTGTGCATTTAATCCCTCATATAGATTCCAACCCCAAAACCACTCCACTACCCTAATATTTTTCATTTATCCACAAGAGACTCACCCTAGCTAGCATTCTCCTTAAATATGCTTGTAGTTCTTTAAGGCAGTAAAACTCCAAAAAGTCTCCCATACTCTCAATCTCTTGCTTTATATCTCCAGAACCACTTTACTGTTAGCAAATCGTCACCAGCTGTTTGCTTCCATTTCAAGGAATCTATAGAACTCAAAAACTATCTCATTTTTGTTAAGTTTGAGCTTTATCTCTGTCTACAAAGCTTGCATTATAGTACATGAACTTTAAGCACTGACAATTTGCATCTGCATCAGCACATCCCCTGCATCTCAATACACTTCTGCTTAGATTATCAGACAAGCGCTTAAAACTCATGTTCAAGAAACTTCAATAAAACTCAAACAAAATACAAATAAAATACAAAATAAATATAACAAAAGTTCTAATCTCTTTTCTTATTACGGATGAACTGTAGCTCATCATGGGTAGTAGCATAGAGAGAGTGTGTGAGTAGAGAACGAGGTGTATTAAGTCAATATCAGAACTGAGGAATATACAAGAGGGTTTGGGGTTTATATACTAAGGGTCTCAGGGATCAGGTCTGTGGATGACTAATGTAAGTTAAATGTGTTTCATAACTATTGAAAAAAGATTTCCAAACCATAGAAACAAGGGGGTCAAAATGGGATGACAAGGGGAAGCAAGGATAGAAGAGTAACAAGGTTTTCTGGATGAACCCAGAGATCTGGAGATCTGGGGATCAGCTGGATACATGACTGTGACAGTACCTCCCCCTTAAGGGCTGAGCCCACAAGGACCATGGGAAAATAGCCGCTGCCATATAAAAGTTAGGCTGAAATAAAATTTAAGTTTTTTTTACAGGTTGCTCTTTTACCACCATCATCTCTGCATTATAGAAATGTTGCCAGAGATTTTTGATTTCCCTTCGATGGAGGAGGGCAGTGAAGAGCAGCATCAGATTGTGCAGCAAATGGCTGAGATGAGGCACCAGTGGGAGGCATGTGATGAAGAGTGGAAGCATGAAGCTGAGGAAAAGGCACACAAGGAAGCACAACATACAGTGGGTCAAAAAACTGCCCCAATGTTTGTGCATTTTAGAAAGATTGATATGTTGTGAAGGAATGACAAAATTTCCAAAAATTTCACATGATATACTAGAACATGTTGGCTATCTACCACCTTCAGAAATCATGTGAGTCTAATCAAAACTCATTGCTCAATAAATCAAACAAATAATCACTCATTGGGGCAGTTTTTTGACCCTCTATTATTTTACAATCTAATACTTTATATGAACCCCCTTTGCCTTTAAAACTGCCTGTATCCTCCTAGGCATGCTTTCTATTAGCTTCTGGCATGTCTCTGGTGATATTTCAGTCCACTCCTTTGCCACCCTGTCCCATAATTCATGTACTCCTTTGGGTGGTATGTCATATTGTTGGAATTTGGCCTTGAGGTGTTGCCAGAGGTGTTCAATGGGACTTAGATCAGGGGATTGGATAGGCCACTTCATGGAAATGATGTTGTTGTCAGAAAACCACTGGTCTGCCTTTTTTGAGATATGTTTTGGATCATTGTCCTGTTGGAAGTACCACTTATCCTTAGCCATCTCCAAACTTTCAATGCTCTCCTCCACTCCCTCCTCCAAAATCTCACAATACTGCACTGCATCCATGTTCCCCTGTACCTCTATCATCTTCCCCACCCCATTCCAGTGCATACTGTTATCATCTTCCCCACCCCATTCCAGTGCATACTGTTATTATTATTTGATCTGCAAGCATCAGATTATGTAATCACTCTGATGGATTAGCAGAGCTGCCTAGCAGAGAATAAAAAAGGAAAACAAGACCCAACTTGATTCAAGGCTTCTAGCCTTAGAATATTTTCTGTTGATATTTTTAGATTCAAATGGTAAAGCAACTCCGAGCTCAATCAAGCACAAATGAGCACATACATGTGTTTGGACATGAATGGGCTAATATAGCCATCAATCAGTGACCACATGACTTTGAAACATTACCAAAATATGGTAACTGGGAAACATCTCCAAACCACCCCTATCCTCACTGATCCACAACCGAAGCCCCCAAGTGCTTCTATTTCATTTAGGACAAGTGCCCAAAGCTTTGAGTGATGTTTCAGAAGTTTTCACATTATTCCCTTTGTTCTTTTAACTCAAAAATGCTTGTAGTATGCATGATGTGTAGTTCCCAGTGCATACAGATCAGTTTCAGATACTTTAGACAGTAATTAGTTTCACACTTGTGCATTTCTTCCCTCATGTAGAGTCCAACCCCAGAACCACTCCATTGCCCCCATATTGCTCATTCACCCACAAGAGACTCACCCTAGGTACCATTTTGCTTAAATACACTTGTAGTTCTCATTGAATGTTAAGGCAGTAAAACTCCACCAAGTGCTCTATATTCTGAATCTCTTGCTCTATATCTCTGCAATTTCTTTACTGCTAGCAAATCGTCACTGGCCGTTTGCTTTCAATTCAAGGCATCTATACAACTCAATTGTTACTTCAATTTAGCTAAGTTGAAGCCCTATCTCCATCTACAAAGCTCATGTTACAGTATGCAAACTTTAAGTGCTGACACTTTGCATCCACATCAGTGCATCCCCCACATCTCAATACATTTTTGCTTAGATATCAAAACTAGTGCTTATTGTGTGCATTCAAGAAATTCCATCAAAACCTCAAATAAAATTCAAATAAAATATAAAACAAATATAAAAACATTTCAATTTCATTTCTTATTACATACACCCCTAAACCATCAAGTTCATCCCCCCTCCATGTTTGACAGTTGGTGTGGTAGTCCTGTCTGATACTGGTTCCCCTTGTTGCTTCCAAACATACACCTTCTCATCTGACCCAATCCTGTTGATTTTTGTCTCATCAGTCCACAACACCCTCTTCCAGTCCTCCAAAGTCCAATTTTCATGGTAGTGGGCAAACTTTAGATGTTGCTGATGATGAGACCCCTTGAGCATAGAAACTTTCTTCTTTGTTGCTAATCTAAAGCCAGCTTCCTTCAACACATTCCTAATGGTCTGAGGAGTGACAGAGGTAGATATGATGGAATTTATGAATTGGGTAGCTTGGACAGAATTTTCAAGCTTCCCAGAGCTGATTTGATAGATAATTGAGTGTTTATCATAAGGGGAAAGCTTGGAAGGATGGCCACCAGGATGATTTTCCTTATCCCCCTCTACCTCCCTACTGATCCTGCCAATAGTACCCTTCCCCAGGCCAATCCTAGCTTGAATTTCACAATGGGAATACCCCTCATTGAGGAGAGAAACAACAGAAGAATGCTTTTTTCTGTAGAGATGGATTTCATAGTGGAGGTAAGGAGTTGAGGAGATGAATGAACAAAGTTCAACATGCCAAATTGATACAAATAAGGTCACATGACATGTGCTTTCACCTTACTGAAGATGTCAGTGAAGTCGTGGTAGTCTTCAGGAATGCCCTCAAGGTCAGCCTAAAGATGTAAACAGAATGTATTCTAAGGCACAAGGCCTTGAATTTTCATTAGTAGTGTTTTTATAATGTTTTTGTTGTTTTATTCTGCACGGCACTACTGATACATCAGTAGATTATGTAATACGACTTTCGTGCTGTAGATTGATAAATAATAACATCATTCAGGAAGGATTGACAAATCAGAGACAACACAGGCTCCGAAAACTGTTCATGAACCTTTCCATGAATAGCTGATGAGTGGGGTGGGAAATGCAATCCTTCTGGATTCTATGATGAAGAGTGAGTTGAATGGATGGGGGAGGATATTCTGGGTATGGTCCCTTGAATTCTGCCACGTATTCCTCTTGCCCTGCATGATAGTATACCCTTTTATCTCCAAGAAATATGAATGGTGTTGGGGAGTTGTCGACATATACTGGCTCTCCAATGGCATAAGTGTCATGATGATTGGGATTAGAGAGCTTGTGATGGAGATGAGCAGGATTAGGATATGTTGGTGTGATTGGAAAATGGCATTCAGCTCATCCTTCTATAGGTTGCAATTCGATAGATTCTTGGATATGTGTCAATGAGGAAATGATAGATGACAACATTGATTGATTGATTTGATTATATAACAAGTGATAAAAGATGGTGGTGTCAGCGTAGAGGCAACTGTAAGGGCAACCCTCCTAGCACCCACAGGTACCTAGTAGAGGGGAAATCCAAAGAGAAAAGTCTAGGGATCCCCACTACTAGTGAAAAAACTATATATGACTACTTAACACCCAACCAGGGGCACTCCTATGCGCTGTCAACCCTCCCCGACTTCTATCCCCATAAGGTGTTTTGCCCCTGACGAAGACCGGATGTTGGACCAAGTGTTTGGGTCATACCCCGAGGTTGGTTGAGGTTTCAGACCAGAAGGCCAAGACTTTGGACTTGTAATTGGAGGCTTTGGGTCAAGGACCCGAGGCTTTGGACCAAAGTTCTCGTGCTTCGGACTTGTGCTTCGCATGTGTGAAGATCTTAGAGGTGAGGGATTTGGTGAAAGTAGGTTGTCCCCTGACAGCGACATGAGATGATGGCTAAGGTTGAGGAAAATGGCGCTGGCAGAGTTGGATTGAAAATAGATGTGTCTTGTCCGCTGGCTTGTCACCGAGATGAGGGACCTATGTATATGCAGTCCAAATGAGCCTTATACCTCCTTAAACATGCCTGGAAGTATTCCCCCAACTCTATATGCGACTCCACAACTCAAATCTACATGATTGACTCTATGGACATCCAGGGGCAAGTTGTCACGATCACAATATGGACACCTCACCTACATCATTGTCCTTCCGAACCAATCCTTCCGAATGGATCTTCCGAATTCCGAATCACCCTTGCATCAATGTTTCACATACATTTGATCCGGTCACCCAATGCAGTTCAGGAAACCCTTCATGAAGTGTTTAGTGAAACAATCAATAATCAGGTCCGATCATAATATTTTCTGGAAAAGAAGCACCATGACTATCCCCATGACTATCCCCATCTTTTCCAATGAACTCAATGATTGAGTTGTTTCTATTGTGTGGAAGCTTGCGATGACATTCCATATCATTATGTTCTATGGTATGAATGTTCTAGACCCTCAGGATGACCCTCCGAAGGATTTAGGGACAGTTAGTTCTACCCGAAGAGCCATGCGATTCGGAAACATGTTTCAAGAGTTATTATGGGTCCGTTAATCTTTTTCTTCATTCACAATTTTCCTACCACCCTTGTTCTTTGTTTCCTATGGCCTTTAATTAGTATACATGTACCTTGACTACTTCCTGACCATCACGGACTCATTCCCATTCGCTCTTTCTTCCGAATGGTTCAGTATATAAGCTAGCACATTCGCATGTACATTCCCTAGTTCAATTATCATATGTCAACTTGATTTTCTACTCACACTTGTCAAACTCGCTCCCAACTCAACTTTACCAACAACTGTATATTTTCTGAGTAAGCCCTTCAATTCAACTTTTATTAGTTAAATCCACTTCAAGGAATGTAAGATCATTGGCTGTGATCGACATGAACTGCAAAGTTCATTCGATTCACGAGATAGAATCCTTTCGGAATCTCTGTCT
>QMFG01017180.1:0-18249 GCA_003314545.1 Ramaria sp. MG151
CATTGTTAACAGGTAGTTAGCAATCATATCAGTGTTTGACTTGACACTAAGGTTACATTGTTAACAGTAACAAACCTGAACTCGAAACTGAAAAATTCTACTTGTCATAGATATACGTGGCGGCTGACATCGATGGGTGCGTTAATAAAATTTAAACCTGTTCGCAGGGGAATGTTGAATTATGCGATTGCAACAGGCATGTATGAGCCATTCGATATCGTGACCAGGAAGAGCTTTGAACATGCGGTCACTGAGGCGGGCTGCTATTTGAGCCAAGATGCGATCCAAGATGTTATCGGCTCGTATGACCAGCTCAGTGTGTCCGTACATACACTACTCTCGTCTTACCATTGGTATTCAAAGCATTCAGGTTCGAAGATGTACCAGACACGCTGGATGCACTCAAATCCATGTCGGATGTCTCCACATTGATTTTCAGCAATGGTGAGAGTGCCCTGTAACTTTGTCTGCCTCTGAATATTTGTATAGGCACCGAAAAGGTATGACCTCGCATATATCAACGTTTTTTTAAAAAAGACGGAAGACAAGCAGTTGGACAGATGGTCAGGAGCTCGATCGAGAACTGCTCTGAGCTGAACCATTTTTCTGACCTTGCACTCCCGTTCGTTGTCGTCGACGAGGTGAAGAGCTACAAGCCGTCCCGCGAGGTTTACAGCCACTTGGCGAGTAAACTAGGAAAACAGCATGCCTTACATGACGTGTGGTTGATCAGCGGGTGAGTCAGAGGGAAAAACCTTTTGAGACTTACAGTATTATTCACAGTCGTCTAGAAATCCATTCGATATCGTTGGAGCGCGTCAGGCTGGTTTCAACGCGATTTGGGTTGACAGGAAGGGACAGGGTTGGTGCGATCAATTGGGTGAACCTACCAAAGTTGTTCGGAATCTTCGATCAGTGATCGATCTGATTTAAATGATGGGGCTAAGAAGATATATACATATTTGTATAACACTCGCCGACAGCCAAAACATGACGTTGCTAGTGACTGCTAATTTTTTGGCATATATCTCTGATGCTAAATTTCTCTCAGGAGACCTCAGAATTTGTGTTTGACTTTTGAATCTTTCTTAAGCTTTGTTTTGCAGGCTTTCTTGACCCCGCAAAACAATGTCACAGGCACCAGGGATGCAGGTCCAACCCCGGTTGATGGTCCATCACCCAACTCTGATGGTTGCGCCATCGATCTTAGAGGGCTCAATCTGCGTGAAGAATCTGGGGAGAAGGTTAATGGCTTCCTTATCAATCTCTAGAGACACTGTGTGTGTAAAATGAGAACACTGAAAATCCCATGCTTTTGGTAGCAATGAAATATGATTAAGTCTCTACCATATTTGGAAAAAATTCTTTGTCTGAAACAAAAGTATAATAGTCCTGACACATAATCATGCATGTTATGACCTGAGCAACTTGATTACATTGTAGCCATTTGTCCTTGGGAGACTTTTGTTCAGGCAGGTTCTTGTGAAACCAATGGAAATATGGCTAGTAGGTTCAGCAAGAGTAAAGCCACTATTAGACATGACTAGCCCAGTATGGGTTACACTGCTTGAACTTTCTCCCTGTTAAAAGCTTTCTGGGCTGAAAATATCCATGGCCAGGGTAGTCATAAGTGAAGAGTTAAGTCAGGTGAAAATGTTAGCTCCTCCAAGAAATCTCTATGGCATTGTAGGACATTTTGATGGTCAAAATTTTATCCCCCTCAAGAAGCAATGTACAACTAAGTAGACAGTGTCACAATTTCAAGTAATAGGAGTGAGAAACAACAAGTGATCAGTGACTCAAACTCTAATCAAAGTCTAGGCACTTAGATTGAACACCAAAGTTTTATCTAATTCTCAGGATCCAAAACAATGCCATAGGGATTTCCTGGAGGAGCTGACATTTTCACCTGACTTAACTTTTCACTTATGACTACCCAGGTCATGGAGATTTTTAGGCCAGAAAGCTTTTAACAGGGAGCAAAGTTGAAGCAGTGCAACTCATAATGGGCTAGTCATGTCTAATAGTGGTTTTACTCTTGCTGAACATACTAGTCACATTTCCATTGGTTTCACAAGAACATGCCTAAACAAAAGTCTCCCAAGGAAAAATGGCTACAATGTAGTACAGTTGCTCAGGTCATCACATGCATGATTATGTGTCAGAACTATTATGCTTTTGTTTCAGACAAAGACTTTTTTTCCAGGTATGACAGATACACAGTCATATATCCCTGCTACCAAAAGCATGGGATTTTCAGTGTTTTCATTATGCACTCAGAGCGTCTCCAGAGATTGATAATGAAGCGATTAACCGTCTCCCCAGATTCTTCACGCAGATTGAGCCCTCTAAGATTGATGGCGCAACCATCAGAGTTGGGTGATGGACCATCAACCGGGGTTGGACCTGCATCCCTGGTGCCTGTGACATTGTTTTGCGGGGTCAAAAAAGCCTGCAAAACAAAGCATAAGAAAGACTCAAAAGTCAAACACAAATTCTGAGGTCTCCTGAGAGAAATTTAGCATCAGAGATATATGCCAAAAATTAGCACAGCTAACAAAGCCGTGTTTTGGCTGTCGGCGATTGTTATACAAATATGTATATATCTTCTTAGCCCCATCATTTAAATCAAGTCGATCACTGATCGAAGATTCCGAACAACCTTGGTAGGTTCACCCAATTGATCGCACCAACCCTGTCCCTTCCTGTCAACCCAAATCGCGTTGAAACCAGCCTGACGCGCTCCAACGATATCGAATGGATTTCTAGATGACTGTCAATAATACTGTAAGTCTCAAGAGGTTTTGCCCTGTGACTCACCCGCTGATCAACCACACGTCATGTAAGGCATGCTGTTTTCCTAGTGTACTGGCCAAGTGGCTGTAAACCTCGCGGGACGGCTTGTAGCTCTTCACCTCGTCGACGACAACGAACGGGAGTGCAAGGTCAGAAAAATGGTTCAGCTCAGAGCAGTTCTCGATCGAGCTCCTGACCATCTGTCCAACTGCTTGTCTTCCGTCTTTTTTAAAAAAACGTTGATATATGCGAGGTCATACCTTTTCGGTGCCTATACAAATATTCAGAGGCAGACAAAGTTACAGGGCACTCTCACCATTGCTGAAAATCACCGTGGAGACATCCGACATGGATTTGAGTGCATCCAGCGTGTCTGGTACATCTTCGAACCTGAATGCTTTGAGTACCAATGGAAGGAAGGCGAGAGTAGTGTATGTACGGACACACTGAGCTGGTCATATGAGCCTATAACGTCTTGGATCGCATCTTGGCTCAAATAGCAGCCCGCCTCAGCGACCGCATGTTCAAAGCTCTTCCTGGTCACGATATCGAATGGCTCATACATGCCTGTTGCAATCGCATAATTCAACATTCCCTTGCGAACAGGTTTAAATTTTATTAACGCACCCATCGATGTCAGCCGCCACGTATATCTATGACAAGTCCAATTTTTCAGTTTCAGGTTTGTTACCATGAAGATCAGCTGTTTTTCTCGGCCGGATCTCTACGCACTCAAGCTGGTACTTTCTCCATTCAGAAGATACAGCATCCGGATTGACGTGGTGGGGTAAGTGCTCCGATAGCTTCCTTGAGACTGATGCAGTGTCTAATAATGTGCCGTAAAGGTCGAACGCTATGCAAGTTTTCGAGGACATCGGCGGGCAGAGGAGAGCGTGTGTATTAGTTGAGAAACAGAACATTGGTAAGTGACGTAATTAGTCTTTGAGTTCTATGCGAGAGCAGTTCGGTATGATACAGATACAGACATTGTGTCCATAAGTCAGAAGTTAGTGCGAGGTGGGAAAGTTGGCTCGAACCATCGATCTACTCTCAACAAACCCTTCTGCGCGCTGTTTCTCCAGCCACCATATTGTGCACATACTCTCACTGTAATTCTGTCTCCCTCCGATACATGTTCCCAAATTTCATGATCGGGTCCAAAAATAGTACCCTCTAACCATGAAAACTCGTACTCGGCAACTGGATCATGGTGGCTGGTCCATATAAGGTCCTCTCCATCAACGGCTCTCTTCTTGAGGGTGTCGGCGATGGTGCTATTGCTCGAGTTTTGTTCACCGGGTCGGGCAGGTAGAATGGCAATTTCGAACCAGTTCCAAATTCCGGCATCTGGATTGCTGCACCAGCCTTCGTCGTGCGACAAAGTAACAAGCTGTATCCTGGCGATTGTGGCAAGAAGTTCACGGCTGAGAGGGGGCGTGGAGAACCATAGTTTGTATGATAACGTTCCGGACCCTACTTCTATTTCACAAGGAATATCCGTCTTTATAGCGAGTCGCTCACAAGGAACAGTGCAATGGGCAAGTCTCAGGATACAGATGACTAGCTCGATTGGAAGTCCGGGCCGCGAAGGAGTACCGGTTTCAAGTGATCGAGCAAGACTATGGTACATGCGAAGCAGCTCAAGTCTCCCGTTGAGGCCATTCTATCTCTAAGATGTGAATAGAGAGGAAATTGACGTAGAAAGGTGATAGGCTGCCTACCTTGGTGGGGTTGTGTGGCTCCGATATGGACATGTGTGGCTCTGATGTAGACATGAGTTGCCTCATAGTCATTAGACCGGCTGTATTTTGTTGGAGAACGAAACGTCGCAATAGTAGACGAGAGCTCAATTTTTTGCAGCGGTTATCTCACCTGAGAGCGCTCTTGCTCAGTTGGTTCTTTACGCGCTCGAGTTGGGGTCTTTCGTCATTCTGTGGATGCAGCGCCCATGACATGGGCTAAGTGTACTAATAGCTGTCTCCGAAAAAAAAAAATCTGCCGAACAAAATGATACTTTCAATGATATCGGGCAGAACAGAGTGGGTGTATTAGCCATGAATCAAGTGTAATTACAAAAATACAGATATCCACATCGGAGTCCTTGCGAGAGCAATCGGAATGTTACAGATACAAATACAGCATGTCCATGTCAGAACCCGGATATTCAAAGGTGTGGGCGAGGTGGTAGAGTCGGCTCAAACCATTCATCCACTTTTAAAAAAGCCTCTTGCGCAGTGCTGCACCAGCCACCATATTGTGCACATGCTCGTACTGCAATCCTATCACCCTCCACTAAATGTCCCCATATCTCGTGCTCGGGTCCAAAAATGCTTCCCTCTAGCCATGAATATTGTTTCGAGGCGATTGGATTATGGTGGCTCGTCCATACAAGGTCCTGGCCATCCACAGGACTCTTCTTCACTGCATCCTGACCATCGCCTTGGGAATGTAGAATGACAATCTCGAACCAACTCCAACTCCCAGCAGAGGCATTATTGCACCACCCTTGGTCACGTGATAGAGTAACAAGCTGGACTCTGGCAATCTTAGAAAGAAGTTCGCGGCTGAGAGGCGGTGTAGAGAACCAAATAGTGTTTGATATCGGTCTGGGCGATGGTAGTGCATGACATGGAACATCCATCTTTATAGTGAGTCGTTCGCTCGGAGAAACGCAACCGGCAAGCCGAAGGACATGGATGACTAGCTCGACGGGAAGTCCAGGTCTCGAACGATTTCCCGCTTCAAGTGATCGGGCTAGGCCGTGGTACATGCGGTGCACCTCTGAATAGACATCCTAAGATGTGAATAAATACACGAAATCGCGATAGACACATGACGGCGCACCTCGGTGGGTTCGGGTGACTCTGATCTGGACATGAAATGTCCCATGGCTTTTGGGGGATATGTGAAGAGAGTAGAGGGGTTGTATCAGTTAATGGAAGACGGAGTTGGCACAGTGGTCGCGGCGGTGCAGAGACAAACGACAGGCTGTTGCACCAACACTGCTCAAACAGATATATATCATCTTTGAGATCCTAATCGTACTCACATGACGTAAGTTCCGGCGTCTGGAAGGGTACGCAAACATGCTTTGACCTGCAAACTCTGGTACACACAAAAGATCTCACGTCATTCGTCGGACTATGTTGATTTTTATTGGAAGAGAAGCAGCATATAGCGTGGGTGGGAGAAATGCTGATGACATTGGGAGAATCCAGGCAAATAAGAGCTTGTTAGATAAGCCGTCATCAGACGTCGCTTGGCTGACTTGCTCGACAACCCTGCAGCTGTTGCGCCAATCGAGAGGAACACCAGACAATACCAACTCCGACACCCAAGCAAGAATTACTGCGCTAGCATTGCGCGTCGATTTCGGCTTCTAAACTCTATCGGCGAGTCTAAGGACCGACTTCGATACCTTACCAAACGTTAAATCAGAAACTGAGGAAGATATGCAAGTCGGAAATGGTGCGTTCGAGACATTACATGCTCTACCGGTAAGTTCAAAGACCATGTTCCGAACGACCGCGTCAGCGTCAGCTGTGAGCGCCAAGTTCCGGCCAAGTATTCGTCGCCCTCACGTGACCACGCGTTATGCTTCCTCTAGCTTTCCTTACTTATGTCGTATATGGATGTGAATGCTGCTGACTCGATCCACCACATGCAGCGAGAACACCTCGTGATCATGAATCACTCGTCACACTATATGTGTACCTACAACATCTTGTGTCCGGGTGCTGCAAAAGTAGCGATGTGGGAACTTCTTGTTCGCTGAAACAACCGAAGCAACTTGGTCATCTTTCCGGACCTATCCAACCTGCCTCTCGATCCTTTACAATATTATAAATTTGCGACTCGGATAGCTTTGATATATCGCGGAAATCACACATCTGCCTTTTCAAAGTTGACGTCCGTGATTCATGATGCAATTAAGTACGGCAGATCTTCTGTCCGCTATCCAATCCTTTACAGGCTTATTCTCTAGAATGCTGTTGAAACAGCCTTTTGAGCCGGGCCGGTCGCCACGAGCGATCTAGTTCAAATCTAATTCAGTTCTGCCAGAAATTTCAGGACACTCACAGTTTGCTCCTACATTCCTGAGGCCAGGAGTGACTTTGTTTCTGTGCCTAGACTCTTAAGTTACGGGTTTCGATCCTGCAACACCCGAGTGATGTTATTTCAGCTCCTGATTGCCTTATTCGCGTGTGGTTTCTACGTGCGTGCATGGTCCATCAACCAATGGTTGCATCCTCGTACCCCCAGTGGTACCAAAAGTAGAGTATTCGGGTATATTGACGCTATGCTCAATTACTCAATAGCTATCCGAACTGTAGCTGTAATCACACAGATGTTTGAATGGTCGTGGGATAGCATCGCCTCCGAATGTACAAACTTTCTAGGGCCGGCAGGGTATGGCTTTGTTCAAGGTGACTCTTGCTCTAAGATTCTCTAAATGTATCTATGTTCTGAATTTATTGCAGTCAGCCCACCTGCAGAACACATCACAGGGTCGCAGTGGTGGACGGACTACCAGCCAGTTTCACACATATTGACATCCAAACGAGGAAACAGAGCTCAGTTTTCCAACATGATTCAGACGTGTCATGCGGCTGGCGTAAAGGTTATTGCAGGTGCATTTTACCTCCCCTGATCACTACTCTATCTCTAGTGAACTCTTGTACGCTTAGACACCTTGTTCAATCACATGGTATAATTTCTAAAATATATTGCTTACGACCTCTGAATCTCTTAGTAAACTTGTACAGGCTGGTATTGATTCGGGTATGGTTTGCATAGTGTTGTTGTTCGTGTACTGACCCTGCACCTCTGTGTTCGAAAGGGACGGGCGTCGCTGGAAGCAGTACGTGAACGATTCGTCTCCCGCAACACCTGATCTATTAAGATCATTCGCAAATAATAGATTTCACTCATTACGTTTACCCAGGCATATATCAGCTCCAAGTTCGCACTTGCTTACATTATTACTATCATGTTATATGAAAGTCGTTTATTGGTACCTCCATAGGATTTTCATCACTGCGGACTTGAGCCTGGCGACAATATCGGTGCGTGTGGAACCATCAACTTTATGAAAAAGTATGTTTATTGTGCGTATAGTAAATTATGACAACAGGCTGGAAGTCCAGACCTGCCAATTGGTTAATCTAGCAGAGTTAGTATTCCCATGGTCTCAACTACTTCTCCCAAGTTTTTGGAAAAGGCCATATCCAATTGCTAACGCTAATGCACCAGTCTGGCCACGGATACCGAATATGTCCGTGAACAACTTGCACAGTATGGAAATGATCTTCTTTCCCTTGGAATCGACGGGATGAGATTAGATGCTGCAAAGCGTACGTGGAATAAAATACAAACTTGATACCAATAATGACGGTTTTCTTGGTTGATTAGATATAGCCGCAACGGATATTGCTAACATTACCTCTAGACTTACCACGAAGCCTTATATCACACAAGAGGTTTGAATAATGTCTAGTATTCTAGAGGTATTTACATGTCTGTAGGTCATTTTTGGTGCCGGAGAACCTATTACACCCAACGAGTATACCGGAAATGGTGCACAACCCTCCTTAACATTATGAACGTTTTGGTGCTAATTGTTTTGGCCGCCTACAGGAGATGTTCAAGAGTCGGTGTTGCTTCTTGCAAAGTCGATAATTGGACAATGAATGATGGCTTCCCGTTCCGGAATGCTAGGTTCAGGTTTACAACCGCTGTAAAGAATGCCTTCTCAGGGGGTGCTGCTTTGTCAACTCTGCAGAACCTTGACAATCTAGGTAGCTTTTCCTTCTTTAGTATCAGATTCCCTGGTGACATTCATGTATGTACTGACAGGTTGGGTCCCGGGAACATCGGCCAACGTCTTTGTGGTTTGTGATGTTCGCTTTAGTGTACTGTCGTCAGAAATTGACTAGTTTCATCAGGCGAATCACGACACGGAACGGGTCAGTAGTCGTCTTCTTTCACTCTTTGGCTGGCTGGACAACGGGTTTCAGAACGGGAACTCTCTCAACTCGAATTCACCTTCGAATACCTACGTGCTTGCGACAATATTTTCACTGTGAGCATAGTATTGGTCTATGCTCGCTTTGAGACCTTTTTTGAGACTATATGCATATTTGTTTACCAAGCGCCCACCCCTATGGAACACCTACTATTCTATCTAGTTATTCCTTCTCAACAACTGACGACGGGGCACCAAATGGAGGTGCGTTCAGTGTTAACCAACTGGTTTTATCATAAATATATTTCCTCGCACTCCAAAGGTACGGGAACATGTTCAGGAAACGGAGGAACAAACGGATGGTATTGAATCAACAAAATGGCGTTTCTTGATTCATACTTCTGACCCCGTAACGCCTCCCCTCTTCCAGGCTGTGCCAGCACCGATGGCTTGCATTCTCGGGGATGGTCACATTTCACAACTCTGTTTCCGGTGCTATAAATAATTTTACAGCTGGAGGTTCTCAGCAGATCGCATTCAGCCGAGGTATTTATTTCTTTAAAAGCATGATTTTACCAGAGCTAGATATATTATATATTCTTTGCACTTTGACCAGGATCGACAGGCTTTGTTGCGATAAATAACGAGGACTTGCCTTGGAGTGCAACGTTCCAGACTTCTCTCCCAGCCGGAATCTATTGCGACGTCGTCGCGGGGCCTGCGTCCTTTGGTGTATGCGCCGGCTCATCGTATGTAACCCCCTTGTGCTGACGTGTATCTTGGCAACGTGAACTATTTCTTTGGATCTTCAGATACGCCGTATCTTCTTTGGGGACTTTTTCTGCTTTGATCACAGCCCGCAACGCCCTGGCCATCCATATCGGAGCTAAATCCTCTTCGGCCACACCTAGCAGTAGCTCGAGCCCACCGACAAGTACTGGGAGTTCGGGAACGGTGGTAGTGAACTTTGCGGAAACAGCTACAACCACATTTGGTGATGTAGGGCCGTTTTTCGAGTTCGATGATATCTATCACTCATTCGAGATTTTCAACCTTTTTCCCCCTACGTAGAACATTTTTTTAGTAGGAAGTATTCCACAACTCGGCAACTGGGATCCTAACGCAGCGGTTAGTGTCGTCACTTTTTCGTTATTTCTTCGGGGTTGCTGGCTTACAGTGATCTTTGGTTTGCAATCAACAGATTGCGTTGTCTTCTGCTGCTTATCCTGTTTGGAAAGCCTCAGTTCCGTTGCCTGCGGGAACTGCGTTCCAATATAAATATATCAGGAAAACGGCTGCCGGTCAGGTGAGTGCGAGATTACCATTTTCATGCCTGGAAACTTATGGGGCGCGTGGTTAGGTCGTATGGGAATCAGATCCCAATAGGAGTGACACAGTTCCATCATCAGGGTCCCAAACACTTAACGATTCATGGCGTTGAATGTGACTAGGTAAACATAGATTACCATTAGCAGCGCGGAATGTTGAAATTTGAAACACAGATGGTGGTGGAAGGGGGTAAGACCATCACGATGTTTTCTAACCAATTATCTCATATATTTACATTGTACGCACTTTTGTTTCTCAATGACATGACCTCCCGCAGCCCAAACGCCAACACAGTGTTGTAATTTAAGCCTTTCAATCTTCTTGGCTGCGAGATATCTCCATAAGAAAGCAACTGTCTTCGACGTTGCTAATACACTTGAGTTTTTGACATTGTGTGGATATTTGAACTAGATATTTGCCAACCTGACTTGTCAAGAACAAGGAAGGAACCCATGAAGGAGAGAGGTTATAAACTAAGATCTAAAACTATTGGTTCAGCCTAATAAGACTCCCAGATAACTATTTGGACCTGTTCGTGATGATCTAGGTACTTATAATTGGACGTTCACAAGTGCCTAAGTTATCTATGGACATGGAGGATGAACTGATCTGTTAAAGAGGAGCTACTAAGAATGATGATATTATACCAGAATAGACTGCCTTCAACTAAGAGCATCTAACTGATTTGATTAATTTTGGAAAGTTGGACGAGAGAGCCACCGAAGCTGAGGTAACGCTACAGTTCCCACGTTTAAGGTTTTCAAACTACTTCCTCAACACTTCCAACAAAAGTCGTGACTATGGTGAGTTCAACAGTTCTGGCGTAGGCTCTTGTCTTATTCTGCTGTAACCCCACCAGGCCAAGGAACTGCGGGACATCAAGGCTTTTATCGACATCGCTTCGCGGAAGGATGCTCGTTGTGAGTGTCAACCTTTGCCTTCATTTTCTAAAAAAAATGTTTTCGTTTCTTTTTGTTTCTGTTGTCTATGGAAGCTTTGACTCATATTTGGCTACATGGTTAGCTGCTCGCATAAAAAAGACACACACCCGCCTACCTACTGGAGTCACCAAGCAAAAGACAAAGTTCAAAGTCCGGTGTTCACGATATCTCTACACTCTCGTAGTCGACGACGCCGAAAAAGCGGATAAGCTACAGCAGAGTCTCCCTCCTGGTTTGTGTCATTTCTCAGGGTGTTCGTTTCTTTGGATACTGACTGTATGTTGAACCTGTATTTCATAGGTCTTAACGTTGTTGAGGTCCAGAAAACAACAAAGGCCAAGAAGTAACGGTCTTGTGCCGGATTGTTTATTGATGGGCTTGAGGTGGAGGTCGGAGGGAGTCTGAGTCTCTGTACCAACCTTACTGTCTCATTCGTCCTTTACATATGATCACTCCAACTTGACTATTCCTGTGAAGTGCCAGACCTCTCCTTCAATTTCTTGGAGATTTACTCTAGTAGCTGGTGTCTCCTACCTTTGACAAGCTTTATAGTACTGCTTGGGACTCAGGAGGCGTGCTCTTCTAAATCTCATTTGCTTTTGAGTCTCCGATTTCCTGCGACATTAACTCCCTCAATGATGTTGCATCGAAACAGAACACTATCAAGCATTAATGACCTCTTTCACACCCCTTGCTCTGGTTGTTGTTTCGTTTTGGATCCTCGTTTACATCCGGCGGCAGTATGTTCTCTTTAGTACAAAAAGGTCTCTCCTCCCTGTTACTGCGCCTGTGCATCTGCGAGCCTCCCGGGTGCTTTGGACGCTAGGGCATTACGCTGAAGTCGATCTTACATCTCCTTTCATCCTTCGTAGCAGGACAACGTTGTTTGTCAACAGCCATGAAGATCTGATCGAAGTCCTCAGAAGAAAATCACCCTCTGAGTCCATGTCTCCATCTCGTAGACAACCTGCGAATCCGGCCGGTTGTTGCGGCTGGGACTGGGGTAGTACCATGAAGACCTTTTACAACCTTGGTTCCGTCACTGCAATCGTGGGACAAGCACTTGCTGTTGGCGTGTTGTGGTGGTCCCTGCTTCAACTTGGCCTCCGTTTACTAGGCAATTCTACTCCAAGTACCGTCATAACACATGATATTGTGAAGCGGAGCCCAGTACCAGTACCTCAATCATCAAATCATTCCCCGAATGAGTTCTTGCTGAGGCCTCTTGTGAGTCCAATGCGACAAGCTACTGTCTATATCATTTATTTGCCTTTGTGCTTTCAGATACCTGGAATTAATTTACCGTTCTCTCATTTACCACTTATCTTCTTTTCCCTAACGGTCTGTACAACTATACATGAAGTGGGTCATGCTATCGCTGCTGCTGTGTAAGTCTCCCTTTTGTCATAACCAATGTAGTTTTATGTACCCACTCGTCTCTTACTCGGCATCTTAACTTCAACGCTGCATGATTAGAAGTCTGACCTTTTTATCAGCGATGGTGTTCCTCTCATTTCATGGGGCTATTCTCTTATATTGGTTATTCCTGCGGCGTTCGTGGAGCTTGCCAAACCTCCCTCCGCTAACAGGGAACGCGCTCCTCTAACCCGACTAAGGATAACTTCCGCAGGAGTTTATCACAACTTAATCACTCTCCTGGTACTATTTTTTGTTGCAGCTACCTCTATTGGCCGAATGGTGTGGCCCGTATTCGGATACCGAGACATTGAAAGTGGAGTGGTCGTGGTCGATGTAGACGTGGTGAGAGTCCTAGCTTTTTTTAGTTGTTGTAGGATTGTTTTAACGCTTTGTCCGTCGTGGTTCGATCTGAATTCGGTGTAACGCCGAAAGGCTTCACCTTTACGTCCACACTTATTTCCTGGGTCAATTGTTACTGGGATAAATGATGCGAGACTTGCAAAGTCTTCAGATCATACCCCTCAAGATCTATGGTCGTCTTTCTTGCTAAAGGGTACTATGGAAGATGAAAAAGGTTGGTGCGTGGAACGACAATGGCTTGAAGGTCTGTTAAGCATATCGTGGTTTCCTTTTATGCAACGGTGTTGTCTTAACGGCCTGCTGTTACCATCCAATTGTCATAGACCACTCGCAGGATTGCTGTCCTCGTTTTTCATCGCACAATAATCATGACACCGGATCGTGCTTTATTTCTCGACCATCTGGTTTGATGGTTCCAGAGGGTGGCTGGTGTCTTGACCCCGTCCCGCTGTTTGAAGATCAGACAAAGCAGAGATGCTTGGTCCACACAGACTGCAAGGCTGTTCACGAACGGAGTAGTGTCGAGTCAGAGTCAGATTCTGACATTATTATTGCGGAGGAGAGACAAGCACAAATGTGTATTACACCACATTCATCAGCGGAGCTCCTTCGTATCTCATTTTTGAGGAACGATGGGGGCAAAGACAAAAAAATTATTGTGTGGAAGGGTCCAAGAAGAGAAGTGTGGGAACAAGGTGCGGCCACCGTTGTACTTGTATAGATTAACCAGCACAAACGCTTTTGATCGACTAAATCGTAGTCACTGTTGGAAAACACCTTCCACGATTGCGGTTTCTGTCACTTGCCTTACCCGGGGCAGTTGAACTCCTGGTAGAGTGCGTACACCGTATATGCCCTACTGGCTGACTTGACAATATCATGGCAGGTATTTGCGAACTGTTTCGCTGTCGCTGTTCTTTTTCAATCTACTGCCAATACGAATTTTGGACGGCGGAGAAATCCTCAGTGCATTCTTACAGTTTATCATAACAGTCAGTTTCCCTTGGGACAACCGAAGCATTGCGCTGCGCCGAGGAGATATGGATCTCGAGATGGGTGTGCGAGATCGGGGTAATCAGCAATCAACCTGGATGCGACGGGTACAGAAACTAGAAGGCTTTATTGAGATTATGACGGTGGTCCTTATTGGTGTCGTATCCATAGGCGGGCTCCTTGTTCTAGGCGTAGGATAGTAACGGGGTACTCTCGCTTCGTTGTTTAGACTTCAAACTAGCTAGAGTGGAAGAGAGATGAGACGAGTGGTCTCGAGATTCAAGAATTACAAGTTCCGTCATACAAAGCTGTCCATGGATAGTCAGGCAGTAAGTAAAACTAACGAATCAGCACTAATGGATAACCGTCTAAAGAAAAGGCACGCTAATCTGATGCTACACGAGACGGTGATAAGTGGGGCAGTGCATAGCATAAGCGGGGTAACTAGAGCAATATTGCTATGCAATTATGCAACACGAATTTTGCTGAAAGACATCGTTAGAGGGGGTGGTCGAGAATTGTTAGCACTAGAATGTCCGTACCTTCTTCGCTGTCTTATAGAACATCTTGCTCTGAGCGCTCAGCGCATTCGAGCGATCGACTAAGTTATCGAGTTTCTCTCCTCGTTCGAGAACGGACTCAATTGTCTTGTGCTATGACATGATTGGTCAAGAGAGGTGGAAGACGATGTCACGCCGCGTACCAATACGATCTTGGTCTCATCCAACTCCTGCTGTACCCGCATGATCGTATCCGCCTGACGGGGATCCTGATATTTGGACACATACGTCTGGATCTTGATCGCACTCATCAGGAACCGCGGGCAAACAACTCAGCAAAGGTACTTACTTGTGGAAATGAGATGGACGACGGATTGGAGTAGGAGGTTTGCGGCACAGATGTGCTGAACTCCTCCAGAACTTTGGTAAGTAGCGAAAATGCTGGCCGCACGGGGTATTCTTGATCGGTAATGATAACACCTAAAAATTGCCAGCGTCTCCTCAGTGACTAGCGAACAATTTGCCAAGCAGCACGACATCAACTGACCAGCCAACTGCTCTGTACCACCACGGTTGTACACATGCGCTGTGTAGTTGTTCTCCTGTACGCTTTGCCTCTGACCTTGCGGTGTGCGCTCGGCAACCGTCTTGGAAAAGAAAGCCATAAACTCCCCAACGCTGCCCTTCTGATAAAACGAGAATGAGGATAGGTCGGAAGCCGAGGAAAGTGATGTAGCCGTCCCATGGGGAGGTGCAGATAGGACAGTGAGGCTGTATATCTTCATAATGTTTCACGACGACGACGTTGTAATGCTGAGGGTTTACGTAATACTCGTTGCCACATATAAGTCGTCATTTGTTTGTGCAAAATAATTTTCAGAGTTCATCCTTTCTTCCATTGCCGCTACAATAACATCGAGAAACGTGTATTTCGACTTTTGAGCTCGAGTCTGTAACGTGTGCTGTACACGACAATTTTTATTACATCAATATTGCTGGTGGGCAGCAGTGTTTTCATAGTCCTTTTGAAAAAAGAAGAAAAGGCAACAGATCACCAGAATCGTGTTGTCTGCGCTGACATGCCATTAATTAGTCGGAATAAAAGAACATTTGCGGTCATAGTCGAAAACTGGAGAATGGCAGTCAATATCCATTTAGCACACCAAAGACATCAGACGAGAACATACTCCATTTCCAATAAAAACCGCAGCCCGCCTTGCAATCTCCATATCCACGGCCTGATTTGCCAATTTCTCTGGCTCGCTGATGAAAGTCAAATCGAGGCTGCTGGTTACACGCTCCCAGCCCATTCGGCTCGTCAACAAGCGCTCGGTAAGTTTATCAATCCAAGGCTGCTTCCCATTCGTTAGCACGTAGACGAATTTGAGTTTTCCGCCCTTCTCTTCGTAATCAAGCTTCACATCCCGCACGCGCTTAACGATGTCTTCTACATTCGGCCAGCAGTGACGCATAAACTCTTCAAATGCCTCAGTACCCTCTTTGATGTCTTTTGGAGGGGTGAATGTGTCTGGCAAAGATGGGAGAAGGTTCCAGCTGTTATATCCTGAAGAGTACGCTGCCATGCTCTGACAGTGTGAACCGTAATCTCCTCTTCGGATATGGAGTGCGAGCACGTGTGAGAGCCTCTGGTCTTTTCGGAGCAACGATGTGGTTGCAAATGAGACAGGCTTCCGAAGGTGGTCAGGGTCGATGGTCTCTGGCGAATAGCGGTTTACAGGGATAACGGAAGCAGAGGGCGTGTGGGTAATGAGAGGAATATTCCGTTCTACCGCATGCAGAACAACATCAGACCAGCGGAAGTGAGAGATCATCGGCGAGGAGGAGAATGAAGGAAATAATGATAGACTTCTCGGCGACCCGAAGAAGCTGGTGGAAGCGTCAGCAAGTCAAACGATACGCGATGGCAAATTGTTAACCCGAACTCACTGGAAATCGATGATATGGTCCGACATGTATGATATTTCAACGCAATTGTCTGGCATGGACTTCAATTTATGTGCCCATCGTTCTAGCACCATGACACCATCAGGCTCGTCGGGGAAGTTCAACTCGTTATTGACGGTATCCACGTGTAAAAACGTGCGCCTTTCTGTAGGACATATTTTCGACCAGTAGTCTCTTGAAATGGCGCGCGGCGAAGAGCTTGCTGAAGGTGGAAAAGGTCCCCCGGCGGTCGGTCCAGATATAAAGGTGTTGAGAGGATGCCATACGCCCTCCTCCCAATTCTCCCCAAACATAATTTCATGGAATACGTATGATCGATTCGAGAGGTAGGCCAAGTGCGAAAGCACTAGCCTTGCGACACATGTGAACTCATCCTCAAACGATATGGACTAGTGTCCACTCACCGGTTATTCAGCTGATTGTTTAGACCCAGACCCCATACCTCGTTAGAAAACATGAGAGTTCGTCCATTAATGCCTTCTGGAGGAGGAAGAGACATGTCGTGTTGTGGTAATTGTCGTTCGTATTCTCGTATTTCTTCAAATGACAGTGGGTATGAGGGTGCGGTAGGTAGCGTCGGGGACCATGGGAAAAAATCTGATAGTTTGGAGATGGGACGGCGCTGGTGCTTAATCGATATCCAGTATAACAGTGCAAAAACGAGCGCCAGGGGCACAAGTGCTATGCGCAACTTGCGCAAGACTGATTTTCGTCGTTTTCCATGATGAAACGGGAGGTCTTCGGAGGAAGACAGCAAGGATAACACAGGAATACGACTTTGGTGTGAGGCCATAAGGGCTCGACGGTGTCGTGGCCTCCTTGCCCCACTCATATACGTCACGGTAAGCGCCAGCAGTCGCGTTCTAACCTCATAGGATTTATGCTGTCACGCGTCACGTCACAAGAGCTCACGACAAAAAAAAATCCTGTATGATGTTCTCTCCATCAGAATGATCGAGTTTTGTACTCCCAAACTCAAAGTCTGCTTATGCCCAAGGCTTTCCCCCAAGTATTGCTAAAACGTATCACAATCTCGTGGTGTTGACTCCTTCAAGTTTGACACTTGGGGAATTGAATGATTTATTAGGACTGTGGCCGACGTACCCAATCAACTCGTACCCATGCATGCATCGCAATTGCGTACGGCCTAGGATTAAGCGATTCGAGATATTTCTGGCTAGTCTCCTTGTCCCTGATCCTGAAGCAAACCTTGGGGAGGTCAAATTGCTTCAGATATGACTTACCAGACTAAAGAAATTCTTGTATAGCCTGTCCCCAGGAAATACTCACACCCCCATTCGAAATCTGCGAGGGGCTTAGCAATCGAAAAACGTGTGGGAAAAACGTGCAGGGTCGCCTATATGGATAGGACGGGTGGCAGATCCCATAGTAGAAATTTTGCATCCACACTTCAAAAAATAAGTATGCTAGCTAAGAGACTATTGTAATCACTTCATTCTCTTGCGGCGGACGGCTCACTGAATATTCTACTAGCAGTATTGATCGAAGATACGCGAGTGACAACAGTATAATACAACCAGTGTCATTATCCGAGAGAGAAGGGACAATGCGTTCAGACGCGCTCATGACAAACTCGTTATTGTATCCCTTCTCTCCTCCTTGCCCTCCTGCAAGCACCTTGCGCTGAACCTTTTTGTTCCAGACACCTCGATCCAACCTCGAGCAGTTCGGTCCTCAAAGCTATAGACTGACATTCTGAAGGATACAAGGATGACTACGCAAGCTAGCACACCGAAGATTTCAGAAGAAAACACTCAAAAGCTGACTCATGATATGACGAGAAGGATGTATGCAAGATATGATCTATGAAGAAGATAGCCCTGCTACGATACGTGATGACAGTGACGTGGCGCGGCGCGAAAAGACAGTATATAATGAGATAAAGGCCCATTTTTGGATGATGGAGGTAATGGCGTGTGGGTGTCCATGGCGTATAACTTCGGGCCATTAGGTTACCGAC